>VZTL01064910.1:0-32344 GCA_013400535.1 Scopus umbretta
GAAAGAGGGACCTGGATGATCCAGTGGTTGGGGCACAGCAGTTTGTTCATCTGTCTATGATGGTATGACCTGTGTGACCACCATCATATCACCCACCCAGCTTTCTTCATTATTTTTTCGCCTCTCCTTTCATTCTTAAGCTTTGTATTACCCGTTTAGTTAAATTTTTTATTATACCACAATAACACTCTTCATTTTGGTCTTGGAGATCCTATCAAGATGCAAGTAGTAATAAAGAAAATAGGGGAAAAAAAGAAGATAAAATGGGCAGGAACTATATTTGTGTTATGCAGTGAGAGAAAGACATCAGAAGGGAAGTGGGGTGAGAAGTGAGTTAAAATACTCTCTGAAATAACTGGCAAAATCTGGATGAAGAAGAGTGTGGCTGGGAAGAGGCTGTGCAGAGAGAGAAGGTGAGGATGGGCACTGACCCTCTGTGAGTCAGCCAAATGTCGGTACGGGAAAAGGCACTAATTTAACGGTAGACCTTCCTCCCAGCGTGCTTAATATGGGCTGCAGGAATTTAAATCATCCTTCTAACCTGATGTCTTGAAGCAGCAAGTGGAAAATGGAGACTGAAGTGCTGCTTTGGCTGGTGCTGTGGATGTCCTGGATGGATATCCATCTGAAGGCTTTGGTCCTCCTCACACAGATGTGGGTATATAGGAAGAGTATATGGCTGAAGTAGTGTAAAGCCAACATACCTGGATCTTATCTAAACTTCTCCTGTCTTCCAAAGGGCTGCTTTTCTCCCACCTTCCTCTACCCTGCATGCAGGGTTTTGATTTATATTTTATTCTATAAGAAAACAAATACGTCCCCTGATTTTCCCAATGTCATTAAAAAGGGTCCCCTACAGAGTTTCCAGGCAAGACTCATTTGAGATAAGGACAGCTGGGCCTGGAGGTAGGATACTTGAGTAAGATGTAGGATATCTGTTCCCACATCCCAAGGTTGTCATAGGCTCCACATGTCACCTTGAGCAAACCAACTGCACTCTCTGTTTCAGGTCTGTATCCCTAAATTAGGGATGATAGCACCTCTCTATCTCATAGAGGTGCTCAGAGGGTAAAACCATTAAAGCAAACAACACTGGGGGACACATAATACCTAAAATTAAAAAATATATACCTTATTACTTTCCTTCAAGTACCATCCTAATCTAAATTTTGGGCAACTATCTAACTGTCTGAGTCCGTAGTGGGCTTTTGGTTTTATGGCATCGTGTTTGTTGCCTAGAATACTGTAACGCTGAAGGACTGTATAGTGGAAGCTAATTTAATTACAAAGAACACGGTGAGCTGATTATGTGCATTGAAGAAATAAATACAGTATCTGAACGCTGAAAAAAATGGTAGTATCAACTGTAAATCCTATGAACCACTCGCTACTTTTCCCTCTGCACAAAAATACTTGTCGTGTTTTCTGAGCTGTGCCGGACTTTAGAACCACAAGCCTGTGTGAACCTTGTTAAATAATATTAATACTTTTTTTCTTTTCAGAAAAAGCAACTTCTTCAATATGACAAGATGAGTAATTTGCACTGTCTATAATTTGCTGGTCAGCAGAACAATCTTTTTCTGTCCTTTGCCATTTTTACTTGTATCCTGAAGCCTTTGCCAGCTTTCTTACTGTATTTTCACTGACAATCAGAATTTTAGGGAGTAAGTTTTGTACAGTATTCACAACTGTGAATATGATACCAGTCCTAAAATTTAAACCATACAATGAAATGGTCCATGAAAAGGAGGTCAAAGGCAAGCAGTAACATCTGGCAGAGAGAGAACATCTGTTGGATCAGAACTGATGGACCAACCCTCTCTCTGCAATATTTCCTGAGCCCTTGAGCACACTGTTTCCATTTTGTGTCCCTCAAAAATGAAAGAGAAACACTTGGTAAACAGGTTTTATATTTGATGACTACAAGGTGAAGAAGAAAATAGTAACGTGACATCAGCTTTTCAGTAGTAAACTCACTAGAAATTAAGTAGATGCAAGTTGCTCAACGTACTGATTTAATTGTGGCATTGATTATTCAAAGGCCAGAGATTTCATTTTGTATTGTGCAACTCTAAGATGGTGTGAAAAAAATTATTTTTGCCTTGTCATTTTTCCTTTCTTTGGGACAAAGTTAGTACAGATGCAAATGAGAATCCAATGGTAGGACCTTGACTGATGTTGGGATCTGATTTTTTGTAATGTAGATAGACTCAGCAACACACAATAGTCTGCTCTTTCCTGATGTCTTTGAAAAGTGATGTTTTAAGTATTTCATGAAAAGCCCAGGTTGTCTAAAGTCTTTCTTGAAGCTCTGTGTCATGCATACGGAAAGTTTTGATGGACTGGTGATGTATTGGAGGATAAAGCTTTGCTAATAGCTGATTTTCCAAAGCTCTTGGACTGTACCAACTTTCAAAAGCTATTATTAATACAGGACAGTGCATGTGATGCTTTGCCTGGACAAGCAGCCTGTGCAAAGAGAGAAACTTTTAAAATAAACTGATGTAATATTTTGCTGTCTTACTCTTTTTCTTGTTGGTAAATTGTTATCCTAGGAAATCAATAACACTTCTATTTCATAACATTTATGGTTTCAACTTGCAGCAATCAAATGTGTACTTACAGTACATGTAAAAGCCTGTGATCCCTGTCCTCAGCTAAGTCACACCAATCTCAAATAAGAAAAAAAAAAAAAGGCAACACAAATTTAAGATAATGTAACATGTTAGAAGAAACAACTGGGGAAATGTTTGTAGCTGATAGAGATAAATTAAAGATCTTTGCATTTTTTCATGTATACATAACAAAAAAAATCTGTTGACTTGAGAAAGGCTTTGGCCGACGTGTCCGGCTGTTGGATGTGAGGACAGAGGTTTACAAACCGGGTGGAAGGAGGGAGGAGGTATGACAGAAGCAGAAGTTTTGAAAATAGGGAGAGGTGTTTGAGAAGCAAGATCCGGACCAGAAGGAAGAACAAGAAGCTTGAACGTAATGTGGGAAAGCCAGAAGAAGATTCAGCAAAAGAGGGAAGACGTGGTGAGTCTTCCTTGACTACTTCCTTGACAATATCAAGACTGATAATTTCAGTGACTGCATGTTTCAACCAGAGTGATGTAGGCATCAGGGTGATGGGACAAAGGCAGTCACATCAATCAGACCCACAGAAGAAAACCTCTTGAACAAGAAGTCTGAGCTTTGGGTACTGACAGAAATGATATTAGAGATGCAGGTGACATTTCAGGCTGGCCCTTGGTGCTGTGGAGCTACCTGGCTCTGTCACAACACCTCGCTCCATTTCTCACCTCTAATGTGGTGGTTTTAATTTCTAAACCCACCTGCAGCTGAGGGATATTATTGAATGAATATAAATAAGTGATTACAATCTGTTTACAATAAAATTAGGCTAGGGCTTCCTTCTTGCCTGTGTGGGAGCACTTGCGCTCTGATGCTGCAGAGAGCCCTGAGTGGCTGGGAGCCTCCCTGATAAACCAGCCTGTGTGGTTAACATGGGCAGGAATTGGGGGAAAAAGCTTTTCACTGCCTACCCTGAAATCACTGCAGCTGGACCCCAGGCACCAAGTGAGAATAGATGGGTTTAGTCCAATTTTACAAACTTCAGAGGGTAGAAAGATTTCAGCAGATACGTTTGTTTGTCTGATTTTGCTGCCCAGTGTCTCACAGTGAGGTTTGCTGAAGTATTAGCTATCACTTTAAATTCTTGCTTTGAGTCATTCCATCCCATATATAATTTGAACAGGTTTTTGTATAATTATTTCTCTCAATAATTGCCATTATGCTATTGCTATAGCTGCCAGTTTTGTTTTTCTTTCCTGCGAGAGAGTAGCAGAAATGTATTACGCATTTGTGTAACTTATGATCTTTGATTCATGTTTAAAATGCATGGAATATTTTTCATTTTCTGTTTGAGGCAATACCTCATCTGGGATCATATCTCACAGTGTAAGTTTGCACTGTGTAAATGGATGCCTTATACTGCAATAGGGTATAATCTACAATGAAAAAGCAAAGGAAGTAAAATAAAAAAAATCTAAATTTTTAAGGCATTAGAGGGCCAGTGAATATTAATGGCTGCAGGTGGAGGCAGAGCGCATCTGGGCAGTAATGCAGGAAGGTTTTGTGTATGGTCTCTTTTTCCCTTTTAAATAAATTTGCTTTGACCATCATTACGGCCCTTTGTTGTTTTTCGATGAGGATTCTAGGAAATTGGTTTGCTGGCATGCGTGGTTTACTGGCAGGGAGAGCAAACTGGAATTTGCAGGCACAAGTGTTCCTACTGGGTATCTAGTGCAAGAAGTTATACTCTCCAGTAGAGAGAAAAGTTTTTTAGTGTTAACCTTTCTGTGTGTGCTTGGGTTTTCCCCAGGGTAGGTGGGAATAGGTGCAGTAGGTTGGAGGAAAGTGATGGCAGACTTATAAAGATTGGTGTGGAGAGAAGAAAAATTTCTGGTACCAAACCCAACCTGTATAAAAGCCGATGCTCAGCCGGGTGCGCAGAGGACATGAGGGCAGCCCCTCCGCACCACAGAGAAATAATGAAATGACAGCTCATTGTTGTAAATGAATCGGTGATACTATTTGAAAACTGATTTATTGCTTTCTACTGACAAGCGTAATTAGAGAAAAAAACATTTTAATCTTATGAGTCATGCTGAATTTTCCTTTGAGGGACAGTAAAAATTGGACTGTAAAAAAAAAAAAAAAAAAAAAAAAGGAAAAAAAAAAACCCCTCAGAATACTTGTGCTATGTAGGCATGAACATGAGACGCTTCTTCTAAGAGCGATTGGCATTGGGATTAAAGTTTGCATGATGGCACAGTTTATAATTGCAGCTAGAACAGAGGGCTTGGAAAAGAACAGACAGGTTCTCTGTGTCCGTCCCGTGTGTTAGGCACATGGGAGCTTGGACACCTAATGCTTCTTTGCCTTTTAATATTTTTACTTTAAGTGAGCAAAAAGGCTGAGTATACAGATGCATTTGATTACTAATGATCATTACAATGCGAGCAGCACCATGATTTATTAGAATAGTTGTTGACTGGGATTCCAAGAAAAGGTAGTTGTTTCAGAATTATCCCCACAATTAATTTCACATGTGTGAAGTCCATTAACTCCAACTACAGGCCATGGGATATGTATAAACGTTCGCAGCAAGGGCTGAGTTTTGAGACGAGAAGGATGGGTCCCTGGCGACGATGACCGATTCCAGGGGAATCTGAGTGCAGGATGGTTGGGGTTTTTTTCTGCTCTCTCACTGACTTCCTCTATGACCTTAACTAATTATTCAGTTCCTCTGAAATGAAAATGTTCATCAGTGGAATGAAGTGCTGATGAAATGGAAACATCAGAGATCCTAAGGAGCTCGGACTATGGCAACAGGAGCTTTTGTAAGTAGTAGGATAGAAATTTTAGCACATTATTATCATTGATCCTTTGTCATCCATAGGTTTTTACACTGCTTGTGTTGTTGTCTGACAGTAGAACAGGGATAGGATGTCAGACTATTGCAAGATATTTGTATGTATTAGCAGAACTACTGCTTGTACTATGCCACGAAATGCTAACAAATACAATCTGCCAGAAAACCAGTAGTATGCATCCTCAACAAACACAATATATATGTTATGACTCGAAATACGATGAATTCTGAACAGAATTAATCCTTACTCAGTCATTAAACAATGAGAAATATTGAGTTGTTTTTCTTAAGGATTAGGAAAATTCTTTTGGAAAGAGACAAACATTTGTCCCTGCTGGAAGCTCCTTCAGCTGTAATGCATCATTGTGCCTGACCAGCCCTAGAAACCTTGGAAAGACAAAATATGTACAAGCTGGTTGTTAAGCATATGTGATATGTTTTGCCTTGTCACCTGGCAACGAAAAGGTTTTTCTAAACAAATTTCATCCAGCGCCAAAATTCCAACTTTTTGAAACACGTAAGCTGCTTAATTTTTATTTATTTATATTTTCCTTTGTCAAATGCAGCCCAAGGTACATCTTTCTCAGAGGAGCAAATGTTATCATTTCTACTGGTGGACGAAATAACTTTTATAAATTGAAGTTGCTTAGTCTTACATACTGCATTTAACAACATTGGGACTGCCAGAAGCTATAGAGAATATGCTGTCTTCAGAACTAATTCATAATCTGGCGTGCATGTGTTTTAAAGTTAACAACCAACCAACCAACCCCACCCCAAATCCTTGATTGACTTAAATTCAGCTAATGAGGATAAAATTAAGAGAGAAAAGTCCCACTGATGATAGTTTTCAAGCAGTAAGTCATTTCTGGGATCTATACATTGTTTAGGAGCAATATGTTTATATCTGGTGAAAGAGACGTGAAAGTTAATAATTTTTGTTTTCCAGTCGCAAAATGTTTAGTATGGGAAGGATCAAATCATTGGCTGCTGTGTCTCTAAGTGTTTAGGTCAGGGGGAAAAAAACCCTGAAATGTCATTTCTTAAGCTTAGAGTTAAAGGTTTCAAGGAGAGTACTTCAAACTACAGTGGAAAAGCTCCATTGCTACACTCCGGCAAACTTTAATAACCTCATACATTCAGTTACCTCCTTAATCTGCCCGTTATGTTTTCTATACATCTGATGCTATCTGGTTACCAATATATCTATCTTTTACTATCGGTCCCTTCCTCCCCTGTGCCTGGCGGTGTCAGTGCTGATCCAAGCCAGCGCTGATGGGATCACAGATCATTACCGCGCGGAAGGTGATTGGGATTTGGGCGCACAATGGGGTGTGACACCGTTGAGCGAGGGGAGGCAACTCGTTATAAATGACAACACTCGGGTAATGACACACAGAGTTTGGGAGTCAGCAACGATGAGCAGACCTCTTAACGTTATCCTTGATAGGAGAAAAAAAGATGACACCCAGGAAAAAAAGATGGAGGATTTCCACGTGATTCATGCACGATTTTACCGGTTCCATGCTGCCGGTACTGACAACAATGCATGATGAAAATGGTGGACGTGCACTGGATGTGCACACCACAACATGGCCGTGAGCACCGGAATGCCATGTATTGGCACTGTGCTGCAAGGGAAAGTGTTTGGGTTTTTAATTACCTCAATGGTGAACTAAAAAGTGCTTTTGTTTCTCATGCCATGAAGAGAGCAAAAAAGGGCTTTAAAATGATAAAAACAATAGTAGCCCCTTTGCTGAATGATGCAGCACTTGGTAATAATGCAGTACGTTTTGAAAAGATCTGTATTTTTTCAAAGACAAACATCAAATAGAAGGAAAAAGGTTATGTCACCTTCACCCTCACAGTACTGTCATTTATATGCTATCAGCTCATTAAATTCACATTAAGATACTCCATGGGACTTTAGGAGCTATTAGTGCACCTAAAATGGCATAACAAAATCTCAGTTCACTTTAAGAGAGATGGCATTGCGACATTTTGTATTTCATCACTGAATTATTATAGTCTCAGATGCATTCTGCTGTGATGGTAATGGAAGGAGGAATACTAGAGAGGAAAGCTGTCCATTTGTTTATCCCCAGGGAGAGAAAAAAGAAAGTTTGATAAAAAACTAGAGTGAAAGTATAGCATTAACAATTTAACCCCTGTAGCAAGGCTAAAGAACACACAGGATTTTTATATTCTGCTTTTCAGGATTTAAAAAAAAAAAAAAGAAAGAAAGAAAATTGTGTATATAGGCAATTACTTTGGGCAATGGAAGGTGCAGCAAATGTACTGCATGAATGCAAGCATCTCAGTCTTTTACAGGTGAAGTCTCTCATGACAGACATAAAATACCTTCCTTCATATAAATTCTCATGAAGAAAATAGTTATCGTGATTAAATTTGATGTTCTTGTTAGTTTGTTCTTGTTTTCCCCACCCCTGGCTTTCAGCAGCAGCAAATAAGTGTGCTGCTATAGGTAAATCTGCAACCCTGTATTTATAAATCCCACGTGGGCTAATTGCTCGGGCAGTATGCTCAGGAAAGAATAAGGAAAACTGAAGCCATACTGAGTTACCATTAGAGAAATAATATACATACACATGAATACTAAATAAATACTATGCTGCTTAATTTTAAAGAAATTGATATCTGAACTAATAAGCCATATATATTTAAATTTTCGCTCTGGAAAGATAGTTTCGTCTGAGGACGTTTTTCTACACAGTTCATCTATGTAACTGCAACTATGCATTATACACATATATAATATGTATTGGAGAATAGAGAATAAGTTAAATTCAGGTTTTAATTTGGGGTGAAGTTAAGCTAATGTTCTTATAAGTGTGCATGAATGATTAAAAAAAAAATCAGAAGTGGGTTAAAGGAGGTTCAGTCACTTTGTGTAATATATTTTTCTTAATATCTATTTAGAATTATTTAGAAAACATAGCAATTCCTTAGAAGTGCTTCCTTCCCTCTCCAGTCAACACAAAAATGTCATGACTCAAGAGCTTAGCCTCACACGCAATAAAAAGCGATCAGAACAAAACAGAAATTTGTGAGTCGAAAACATTGTAGAACCTTCAAATGTGCGCATAAACAGGAGGCGAAATTCATTCCTGTGCGGAGAGCCAGGAGAAGCAAAACTTAAGCTTTCAAAATACCTCTTAACAGCAATAACCTGATATATGGGTCTTTGGTGGAGCAGCAGCGAATTCCTTCAGTGGAGAGGGAGCTCAAAGACGTAGGAAAAGTCACTGCAAAAGAAAGCTCGAGGTTTTGACCAGCACAAGGAATAATGGTTTAATAAATGCACACCGAGCACCTGCTAAATTCAACGCAGCATCTTACTATGTTCAGTGCTTCAGAGCATAATCTCTTTAGCACAGGGATTCTGCTGCTTATTAGATAGTTCACCTGTTGAAAAGCACCAGATAGACGTCAGTTTTGTCATCTGTAAAGCGTTCTTGAATGGTTACTCTGAAGGCTAAAACCTGACTGTACAGTGGATACAGTTTTCTAACAGACAAAAAAAAAAAAAAGACATGATGCACTTAAAACCTTGTTTTTTGCATGGTGTTGGTTTGCCCTTTCCTGACGGTGTGGGATGCTGATGTGAGTGCTGGGTAGCTTGGGAGGCAGCACGGCTCATTCCCATTAACGACTGCCAGAAAGCAGAGAGGATGTAATAAGGAATTTTGTCCAGTCTGGGGCAGGTTTTTTAAAGGTCTAATGAAGTTTTACGGTACCGGTGTTATCGTTAAAGAACACTAAATTTTAACCTATCTTCAGGCAATGGTGCAGTTGAAGCACCAGCTACCAGAAGTAGTTGCACATAAACAGGGGAACTTAACTTTTAGGATGATGTGAGACAAAAATCAGCAGTATTTGTGCAATTAGGTCGGGGAAGATATGGGTTCAAGGGCTAGCCTGAGGGAAGATGTCAAACCCAGCGAATGCCATATGGTCACTGATAGATTGATCTGGTGAAGGTGGCTGTAACTGTATGCATTCTAAGTGTTCTGCTCAAACCTGAAGATGCAAGCTTATTGGGTTGGCTGGAGAAAAAGACAGCTTTGTCTTGTATATTTATTTCCAAAGGAAGCCAGCCACCATTTGCATAACCAAGTTTACACTTGCTGTATTACCAGCGATACAGTGACATATTTTGGAGATTTAAGTAATTTAGTATGCATAAGAACTCAGTTCATGCTTTTATCCCAGTGAAATCTCCATTGTCAGAAACAGAGACTCAAGCTTTGATGTTGTGGTTGATTTAATCCCAACACTCCAACAGTACACAAAGGTGCTGTCGCACCAAGATCACAAATTCCAAGCTCTAAGTCATGCAAATGTCTGTGACCAATGTGTCAGGGATTTATGGACATTCCCCAGGGGAATCTGCAAAGACTTGACCACCTATGTAGAAATATAGTTTCATAACCCATTATAGCATTTATCTAAATTTTTATTTAGATTATTTATTTATTTGGATGTTATTTAGATAGATTTATTTAGATAAGAGTAGCTGTTATTACCCCTTCAATGGCAACATAGTTGTGTAGGAGCCAATCACGCCGTCAATGGATGAATTAAAGCTTGTCTTCATCTGCTAGCTTAGATGGAGGATTGCTTCTGATCCACACAGCTTTAACTTCGGAGTAGATTTTTCTCCTAAAAGCGCATATCTTGGCAGGGGATATCCTACAGCAAAGGAGCTCCAGCACAGCAGATTCAGAGCAGAAAATCCTCCAGTGCCGTTGGGAAGATAAACTGGGAGAAATCTTTGTTGTGTTTGTTTCCCATCTGCAGCCCAGCATAGCAGTCAGGTTGCTGAGAATCACATTTGGTCCAGAATTTATCAGAATTGACTAATACTATCCCTTTCAAAGCAAATGTCAAGGCAAGATAGACCCACTCCTACTCCAGGCTAAGAGCACATGGCCGGGTGCTGTGGATGAGGACACGGGGGGGTACTTGCTTTCTGTCCTGTCACCTTTCAAAAAGCAAACGTGAGCCAGTTTATCTGCTGCGTGTTATAGTCTGCATCTGCAAGATAGAAATAAAATAAGTGTTGACATGATTACCGTCCACTGGAGAGGCTGATTTTACATTGAAAGCACTGTGCAAACTTTTAGTGAGTTTGCCAGAAGATTCGGTGACTCTGATAGTTAATAGCATTCAGGGATATCTAATTTACAATCTCTTCATCAGCCCCAAATAATTCATGTTATTTGTTTATTGCAAGCCTGTTATAAAGTAGCTGTTATTTCATATCTCGCCTGGCCACCCACGCGCTGTAAGTGTCTTGTACCATGACTTCCTGATCCTTAATGTTTGTTTTATAAGGTGAAACAGAGTCTATCCCCTATCCTTGTATAGGCGCCTAAACCAGAAATCTCCTTAAGCTAGTAAAGAGCTTAATTTTGCACTTTAGTTTTTTGTCACACCTCATGACATATAGTAGATAATCATTGTTGCCACTAATGGCTTGTCTACAGCGCTAATCCTTTCGCAGGTATTAACTGAAACGGCTTGAAGTAAATATTGCTTTTGTAATAGATCTATCTAGGGTTCAGTATCTTGGTATTATGCAGTATGTCAAGAAAATACGCATGGGACCCTCTCTCTGTAAATTGTTCTTACAGCTGCACTAGCCCTGCCCAGCTCCATGACATTTCCAGGAGGGCTCAGCGGTACCCACCGCCCTCGCGAAAGCTCATCGGCCAAAAGTTAAACCAGGACCTGGCGAGGCTGGTTTGCAGAATTCACCCCAGTATCCCACTCCCAGAAGCCTTTAACTTCCTTCCTACCAGTTTGAGGGGGCTGGGAGAAGAATAAATGGCGAGCAGAATAAATTTCTGCTCTTTTAAATAAAATGATGGGCTAAAATGTTAGTGCACAGTAATGTTACTCAAAGTACCCACGATGCTGGTTTTCGCACTGACACTCTGCTACACCGTGTAGGAGAGATCCTGACCTGCCTTCCTCTTGTGGCTACACACAACGTACTATATCAATAAGAAAATTATTTGCGTGATCTCAGTCAATTAAGGAATGCATTTTGAAATAATGAGGTGAAGCCCAGAGCTATAAGCATGGTACATGCTTTGAAAAAAAACACAAAAGAAACCCCAGACAAACAACTTATAGGAATGGAATACTTTTAATAGCCTGAATGATGAATAGCAACTTTAGTATTTAGTTTAATATGTAAGTAGTAATATACAGTGAAATGTAGAGTAAAATTAAAAAAGAAAACCATATTTAATAGTGTACATCAAGTATGTTTGTTAAGTGAGAGAGGAAAAAAAATAAAGATTTGTGGGGTTTTTTTCTGGGGGAAAAATAAATATAAAAGGTCACAACGTGTTTCTCACTTATTTGGACATGGCTAGAGGGAAACGCTGTGTAGCAGAGTTCTCCCATGGACTCCAGGCTTCAGTTCAAAGCAGTAATTGTAAGCAATCAGTCAGTGCCCGGCTCCAGTCTTGTGTGCTTCTCTGAGCAAGAAGAACCTAGATACTGCGAATCCTAGAGGAATGACTGCCATTGGTGGTGAGGTGTAACACTGGGTCGCAGCCAAATCCCCGACTGGATCCACCACCGCTGAGGTGCAGGAAAAGAAAAAAATTTCTCTGACACTGTTTCTGGTCTTTCTGTATTAGCTGAATACGGCTTCTAAGATGGTGCGTTAATATCTATAGCTGTATTTTGATTGCTAGCATAAGGCATTTAGTATAATGGCAGTGACTATTGCTAGGGGTTCGGCTATGTGATTGTGTTACTGTGGCTTGACAAATTAACAGACATCAGCTGAGCCCCAGAAACCAATCTGGTGCACCCTCATAGCCTGTGGCAACTGGAAGGTAAAATACATTATCTTCAACTTGAAAGAAAGAAGTCTAATCTAACTTGTTCTATCCTCTTTTGAGATGGCCCAAGAACATGCAAAATGGGCAGAGCACTTCAGCAGATACTTAGTGATTTTTCAGTCTGTGGTAACTCTTGTGTCTCAGCCCTGTGTCTCAGGCCAAGGTCTATAAATTTGCCTGCGCTGTGCCTAGGTTGCCTTGAGGTCCTAAATAGCCGATGTCAAACTAGTGTGGATGTCTGCGGGCTGCCTTCTGCAGGACTGACATGCCGAGGGAAGGGCCATCAGGAAGGTGGTGTAAGGAAATGAGTGTAAAGAAACCAGACAAAGTTAATGCCAACAGGAATGCCACAGCATGTTGATGCCAGCTCTGTAATACAGTATCTCCATAGAATTAGGACATTTGTCAATTTTTAGGCAGGTCGACATTAAGTTCTTCTTTTTGTTTTTTTTTTAACATGTTCTAAAACACAGGGCCTTATGTCAGAGGAAGGCTGGTGTAGGCAGAAATTAGGAAAGATGATAAAATTTGAAGTGACTGAATTTCTGAGTATGGATTTCTACTATATTTGCTTGCTTTCAAAAGAAGGTGGCATGTGATGTGACACACATTTTACAGTGCACTCAGACACACTGTTAATTTTGTGTAGGACAGATAAACTGAACTTCAAGGATGACCTTAGCTTTGTGTGTGTGTCTCACTTTGTTACGAAGCGTCATACATAACCCAGCCTCATTCAGACACCCTTCAGGAAATATTCATTCTAGCACTGAAAGTGCCAAATACACAACACTTTGATACTGCCTGTGGTGAACATTGCTTTGGGAAGTGTTGCGCTATCATTACATAGAAGAAACATAGTGGTGCTTATGTGCATGTTGGAGGGGAGAGAATGTTAATTTGCAGGATGAAAATGCCTTTTTAAAAAGTAAAGATGTAAAAATGTACCTTTCCTTTTACGTTCTTTTCTATGAAACCATCCTTCATGCCGCGTCTTGAAGATGTAGAGTCTCAGCGCCTCATAGTACAAGTATTTTCTCTTGTAGGCCATCATACAGGTTTTCCTAATGACTATTGACAACTCATCTGTCATACGGCAGTTTAGTTTCTTGGGGCCTAAAATGTTTCCTTCTAACCTCAATTCTTGGCTGCAATACATAGGCATCTGGAGGGTATACAACGTGATGGCCTGTGATCTCTAGGAGATGAGGAAAGATATGAAGTTTACTTCTGTCCTTCAACTCTGAAACTATAAACATGGACTGCAGGGGCATAATAGGAAGATTGACGGCTTGGATTAAGATCTTATGTAAAAACAAGTTACAGATAGCAGAAAAAAAAGTCCAAACTCAAAAGAGGTTAAAGTACAGTCTACACCAAGACTGTGATGAAATGCAACAGAATGCACCCAAGGTAGAATGATGATCCATATGCTGTAGTACAGAGAGAGAAATGGTTCAAGCAGTAGAAAGTTGCTGCCCTACTGACCACAAAAGAGTTTTCAGAGTCAGTATGAAAAAGCTCTTAAATTTTCATCCTTATGCGTAGCAGCTGTAGAAAAGTATGAAGTGGATTATAAATCAACAAAAGAAAACAGATAAATTGGAACTAAGAAAAAGAAAAGCTTGAGAAAGTCATGTTATAAATTCATATAAACTAAGAGTCAACCAGAATAGCCATGGATCTAAGAATGTTTTCAGGTCTTGGTAGTTGCTCTCTTTGCTTGATCAGATTTCAAAACAGATATGTTTGTCTTTGACAAATCCAGCCCTGGTCTACGGTTACCGATCTGAACATTTAGTAGGCCATAAAGAGCGAAAACCTGTTGTCCTTACTCAATTCCGATTGCCAATAGGAAATTGCACGATGTCACAGCGATGAGATATGGCCCTGAGTGACCCTTATACTACGATGTTTTTGAGACGCTGTTTTCTGTTAGGATGCCTGTAGGTGGAGTGTATGGAAAAGACGGCTTAGGAAATATTTGTCAAAACCTGTATGTCCATTCAATGGGCAAACACTATACTTCCTGAATTTTTAACTGTACCTATACATTTTTATTTCTTTTTAAATAGTGGGTCATTTCAGTACCTGGCACAGATGTGTATGATCTGCTGTTAGCTTAAATCTGGTCTAAAAATGAATGAGTGGTGCAACCAAGATAAAGTGATACTCAAAGCTTCTGGCTAGACCAGAGTCCTGTACATTGTACCATCTACTCTTATAAATATCTTTATGATAAGATAATGCATAAACCTGATAACTGGTTAAATGAGAGGTGTGGACAGTACTACTTACTGCCTAAAGTTTTGGCTTCATACTGAGGTGACCAGCTATACTTAAACCCCTGCCAGGCAGAATGATTTCAGGCAAGTCAGGTCACCCTGGCTGTATCTCATTTTACCCATATGGTAGGGATAATTAGCTATGCTTTTCTCCTCTGTAAAGTCTTGAGATTTGTTGGTGAGCTAGATATCCTTGTTTTACAGGAATTTAGCCAGATCTAGTTTATAGAAGAAGAAAACACGTAACAAGAAAACAATCAGTGATGTACACTACTAATTACTCTTATAAATACTTTTTCTGTTGTTGTTTTGACTCACAAGAATATGCAGGAACACTTCACTGTTTTCTTAGAGCTGCCTAGTATTCTTGCACTAGTTATATTGCAGACTTCCCTTCGTCTCATTAAATGAAGATCCATATCAGACAAAACCTGCCGTCTGGTCTTGCCACCCGGCAATATTTGCTTGACGAGAACTTTGACTCTCACTAGTAAAGAGAGAAACCATTCCTGAGGTCATCTGTCGGTGTAGGAACTGCCCCAAGAGTATCCAGCAACTCCTCATCCAGACTGCAAGGTCTGAAATGAATCTGCCAGTGCACTGACCTTGACTTTGCCCTTATTCCAAGTATATGTATTGCTAGATATCAACAATCTAAACAGAACTAAAACCCTAAGCAACCGAAATATAAACAATCAAAACAACAAATGCGTTTGTTGTATTAGCTGACAGCACCCATAATGTCACTGGACAAATATGTAAATACTGACCTAAATCCCTTTGCTAGAGACTTTTGTATTCACTTTAAATGTTGGAATAGACAGAAGCTCCCAGGGTCTGACCAGAAACCGCAGTGCCCATGCCGCCGTGGATGCAGATTTGTGCCACAGTCACTCCTCCTGAGAGCTGAGCCTTATTGGGCTGCTCTAGGATTCAGGAAACTGTGATGGGAAAAGGATTTCCTTCCTGCAAATTTGGCACTATTCATTAGCATTCAATTAATTAAACCCAAACCTTTAACTTTTTTTGGCTGAGTTTTAAAAATAGACATCTGAATATGCAGAAAACTGGAGTACTGACCCAAATCCATCAATTAGTTGGACATTAATTGCATTTTTTCCCACTGACTTCAGGAGCTGTGGATCAAACCTAAAGTGGTAGACTGCGTGGAATCAGTTTTCTACTGCTGAAGCCAATGACTTTCATAGGTGTTTCCTGAAGCAGGTAATTCACAACGATAACATTCCTTTCCATTTCAACGGCTAATGGAAGCAAGATAATAATGCTTGGGTGGTGCTGTGATCATGTTGGCCAACATAGGGTATTCCAGCCTCACGATTCTTGAGGGACAGAGCTCAGATTTTGTACTGCCATGGAAATTGATGTAAATTGGTTCTCATTCTTAGCCTTTTGGCTAAGCAGGAGGTGTTCAGTTTTCACAGCATTGCCTTTTCCCCAAAGAGCAGGAAAAGCAGGTAGTCTGGGTCAGGATGAAACCAGAAGTCTGGACCAGGCTGGACAGGTTTTCAAATTTTTAAATATCCACATAACCATTTTTTCAGTACTCATTAATATAACTGCAATTACTTATAGTTGGTACACATGGTTGCACACAAACCCATAAGTGTCAATAAGTGGCTAGGTTAGCGTGCAAAGACCTGACCTGAAACTGTTTTGCAACATTATGTGTGTAAATCATTTGTGTACTGTCCAATGAAAAAAGTAGCCAGTTCTTCAAAACTATTAAGTATTCAAGAAAACCTATCTTTACATTGCAATAACTTTCATAAAAGAGTCTCAAAATAGTTTTAAAAGTTTCTTACCTCTCTAATAACAGTTTTTTTGGTAAGGATGAGACAATCGCTAATGTTAATAACTCCAACAATAATTCTTTCTAACTCTAATTCTGGAGTACCTCTTCCTCGCTACAGTGGTGTTCAGTTTGAGATAGGCAACGTATCCCTACTACTGGAGAGCTGTGATCTGGTTTAAGCACAGTATTAAGTATTTGTAGTGTTTCCAGATGCTTAATTCAGACTGATTTCAGCAGAAGCTAGGCAGCTCGCTGCCTTCTGAGACCTATGATATAATTTACTATGGATAAAATGGCAATAATGCCATTTACCTGCCTCAGCGAAATTTTACGAGGATAAAACTAAAGCTAGAATTGTCTTTAAAACTGTTTCTGAGAGCACACTTTTCAACAGCTTTTTTTGGGAAAACATATTCTGTTGCTGCAGTTTCTGTTGAGGGATGTGTAAGGAGACTATTGTTTTCTAAGGGAACCGAAAACCAGAATTTCTTATTCTGGTTGTTTCAGTGTTAATTTGCGTTTGCCCTAATTCCAGCTGTGCTTCACAGAGCCAGAGATCAGAGGGCCTTGAGTGCCCCTGACTGCCATACACCGGTATAAAAAACCACACGGTGGTTGTGTCCTGGTGACAGGAGCTGGAATCAGGAGGCACCTGAAGCACAAGGCGATTCGAACAGCGCTACCTCTCGCGCTGGAGCATCAGGCAGGACTGGACTGAATATTATGCTGTGCTAATTTCTGTTTGGAATAATTTTTAACGATAATCTGGATAAGTGTAAACATGATTGGAAACGATGAAGTGTTACAGTTTCCCCCAACAAAAAAATTCTCATTTTGATCCATGACAGTGATGATACGATAAAATCCTATTTACTCTGATACTGGGAGGCCTTCAACGCAAGGCAACCTCTGCCTGTCGTGCACAAGGGAAGGGCACTTTCTTATTGTAACTCCCACTGCACCAGGGCTGTAGAAATAGGAAAAGCAAATCATCCAGGAAGAGGGTATTATGCCGATTCAGGTTAGGAACTTTGCTGCGAGTTGTGTGAAATTGCCTTAGTTCTCTTATTTTTTGTATCACCGGATTAAGCAAAACCAGCCTCACTTAAACACACGTCCTCATCCACTGAAACGACATGTGCTTACGAGATACAAACTGCTGCATGATACAAAAACGGAGACAACAAATAATATTAGAACACTTCCAATATCTGGCTTCTCATATAATTGTAGAAGTGCACTAAGTCACTGCTTTGCTATGATACTAAAAATAAAATTTTTAATAGAAAGGTCTGTTATCTGCTGTTGTATAATTTCTTCTAAAGTACCGAATAACCAAGGAAATTTTTCATTTCTAATGTAATTTAATTCTGGATTTTATTTTTGATTATGGTTGAGGTTAACTTTGATGTTTTCAGACTGAATTTAAAAGACCATTTATTCAGCTAATTTTGAAGGCAAAAACACACTGAAACTTTTATCCCAGTTGGTAAGCAGCTATCCCCTAGTTTTATTCAAGTTTTCACATAAAAATGCCAGTCGGGAATAAAACTGACAAATATATTCAATCAAAGATGGAATATTTTTTCCTCTTAAGTTGCAAATGGCTTCATTAAAATAAAAGCACCACCTTAGGGATTGCATAAAGCAGAATATTGGTACCTAAATGGTATTTATGGCTCGGCTAAATGTAAAGTGAATTAAAATTTAAAGGATTATAGTCAGGTAGGCCATAGACATTCGTAGAGGAATGTCCATTAAGACGATGAAAGAACCTGCCGTCCCCAGCGACAGGAACTTGTCGGGTTAGCGGTCAGGCATACCTACACGCTTAGTGGCACCGTAAATGAAAAACATCGTGGTAGAACCCTTAGGTACTTGCATGATGTTTACTTCAGGCGAAGAAAAAATCCCCATTCAAACCTCTAGGGAAGCGTATATGTTTATGTACATGTATGTGTACGTAATATATAGATATAGGTATATCTATACATCTGTATATCTATATACGTATATGTAATACGTGTGTATATCATACCTAAGTATATAATATTACAACACTGGCAGGAAACTGCGGATGATAAAAAGCAAAACAGTTAATGATGTAAAATATAATCTGAGCGCTGTTCTTTTACCCGTAGCTTGCAGGATCCACTGCAAACTCTACTGTTTCCAGGTCTTAATAAAAAGTCCACGCTGCATTTGAAGGAACACACAGGAAAAGGAGGGACAAGGAGCCTTCGTGGTAAGACTCTGCCAAAGCACACATTTAATTTTTGACGTGAAGGAGACGGACTGCTTTTTGCTTTTGCGATGTATTTGCACACAGTTACGGTATAGATCTATGTGTTGCATTTTCTGAATCTTCACCTTTAAGAAGAATGAAATAATTTGCTCAGTTAATTTATTGAATTGAATTCTAGCCTCAGTACTCACCATTTTACACCACAATCAGCAAGTGATTGACAGGAGTTCTTGGAAGATTTGTTTTCATCCCATCACCTTGGTTTCTTCATGGAATAGCCGTTGTTTGAGTTACTACACAGTGGGGAGCTGGTCAGGAAAGAGTTTCTCATCACTCAAAGTGTTTGTGACCAAACAATAAAATATTCTGCAAGATGTGTGCTTTTAATTTACAAATGCATTTCTATGAAAACCAAGACTTTCAGTTACAGTTTTTAAAAAGTAATTGAAAAGAATATTCAGCCATCTTCAATTAAATGTCATTGTATGGCACCGATCTATGCACTTTTCTGGCCATATTACTACGGTGCTTTGCTCCAGGCTTTGCTCTTGTTTACCTGAGAAACCACTCACGTCCTAGATTCAGTGGAAATAATCAGCCCTGATGTTTATTCACCCAGCACCAGCCCCCTGAATATAGTACGCCCAGGATCTTGGCAATTCTTTGTGTCGAGAAATAGATATCAAGCAATTCACTGCCTTTTAAAAAGATGTGGCAAATTTGCATAGCATTCATTTACATAATTGTATTTATTTCTTATTTCTTCTATCCAGCTACTCCCTATTGTAATGTGTTCCTGGCCCTGTACTTCCCTTTCTCTGCTACGAGTTGCAGGAGCCTGCATACACTTGCCGGTGTGTAATTTGCACAACCATTTGTGTCACCTCTGACTGTGGCCCTGTGTGTTTAACTTAGCATATTATAATACTATAAAGCTTTAAATCCAAAGGAATGTGAGATGGGATATATCTATTTATTAGAATATTAGCATTTCTAACATGACATTTTATACAATGCTTTGAACCACATGGTGCATATTCCTTTATTTAAATGGTACCTCTGAGTCTTAATATCTTCTTTCCAATTTGGACAGATTAGCGAAGTGGCTAAGTGGCATCCTTTTATTATCCATCTGCTTTGGGCCAGACTCGTATCTTTGTGCCAGATACTCGTATCTTCGATAAGATAGGTGACTAGTGGGATGCTTTTTCAAAGCGCATGTCTTTATAGCTCTGCATTGTTATTTACCTTTTTTTTACGTTTCATTTCCCACTTTATTTTTTTTTAGAAAATTTTAGAAAATCTTTTAGGAAAAAAAAAAGATTATTAATAAAAAAGCAAGCATTTGTAGATCAAGCTACTAGATATTTAGGAGTAATTTTAAAGTAGCATTTCTTCTCTTACTTTCTCCCCTTCATTTAAACTCTCAAACACATGATAAAACCTAATGTTTGAGTGAGAGTTTGAAAGGATCTAACAGTTGGGCTTTGCAGGGTAAAAGTCTGGTTTAGCAGTATGCTTCTACCTGTTAGTGCTTGTGCTCATGCGCTGTCTGCATTTAAGAAGGAAACCAAATCTTTAAAGTAAGCCTGCGGATTCTCAAGACTGGTTTATCAGTTATATTGCACTAAGCCTGCAGAGAGGCAAGGCGGGAATCCAGTGACTCCTGCTACAGTCACATTCCTGGAGGAGGGAGGTGATCCAGGCACTTGGTGGTGGTGTGATCCATGAGGAGGCTGGGATCCGGCGGGACTTGGTCAGCCCCACCATCAGTCTGGTGGCTTATGCCTAAAGGTTGTTTCTAAAATCCTGGGTCTTTTTTTCTTTTTTTTTTTTTTTTTTTTGTAGGACTCATCCAAGTGCCATTGATGAGTCAGTAAAGCTGGAAGACAGAGCTTAAAACCTGTTTGCTGGTTTCCCATATCAGTTTCATATCAGCTTCTCCTACAAAGGAATCAGGTCCTATCTCTACAGGGAGCAAAATAAGCTTATTCTGGATTGCCTTTGTGATATTAGCAATTGTATTTTAAGTGCTTTTGCTTCTTAGAGCAGGAAGTTTTGGGAGGGAAGAACAAAAGGAAAACAGGTTCTGGTGGGCAAAGGCAGATGGAGATGCATCGCCAAATAGCAAATCTTTTTCAAGGTGGGTGATTCAGAGTGGTTACTGAACACTGTGTTAGGAGGATATGAGTGTAAGGAAAAAGAAAGTGAAGAAAAGCACTTTATTTATGAAGACAAGTTCTGAAACACTGTACTTTTTTGACTGTTTTCGGTTGGTTTGTAGGACGATAACCGTAAAACTGCTGCACAGATTTGAATATAAGATGCCACGTAAAAATAGAGTCTATGAGAAGTATGTCTTTAATCTGAGGCACAAAAATAAAATGAAACTATGGATGCTCTGAACTGTGCTAATTGCATTTTGCAATTATGGGGATCTGACTCATAAAAGTACCAGACTGACACCATCCAAAATCATACAAAAAAGCAAACAGAACATTTGGAATTAACTTTTGAAAAGGTTAAAATTTCCTCAGGAAGGGAAAACACACATCTCCTGGCGGGGTGGGGGTAGGCAGGGCAGGATATGCAGACTACTCTTGGAGCAGAGAACCCTCAAAATTCTACTCAGAGGTGGAGCCAGGACAAAGATATGGAGCTTATACATACTGTGGTAGCTGGTCAAACAGGGGTGATCCTGGGGGTATGATGAGGGTGCCAGAAATGCAGTGGGTGATATAGTAATGGGTACTGGCAAACTGTATGGAGATACCAAGAAGAATCCCTATTACTAATTCAAAGGAGTTTGTTATGGGAGTCTTGTTAGAAAAATGAGTGATCAACTCTGTCAATCTGGAACACTTGCTTAAGCTTGATTTGAGTAAAAAAAAAAAAAAAATCTGTGTGTTAGAACAGTTTTTAGTACTGTCAATATTTAAAAAAATATATTATTAGAAATCTATAGATATTAAAATAAGGACTTAAGTAAAATGCAGAGCTGATGTTCCTGAAATTATCTCCATTAAAGGAATTTGTGAATAGGTGAAATCACTTTTTAAGAAGTCTTATTTGTAATAAAGTACAAGGATTCATCCACTGCATATGCTGTGAAAGGGCAGGGGCATTAAAAACTTGACGAAAAGATGGAAGTTGTCCTCCTGGAGACAGGGGTGCTCTGGACAAAGTGTTAAAAGGAGCTGGAAAAGCTCAGCCTTTCTACTATAGACATCCTCAAAAAGATTTTGCTGTAATGTGGAAGTTAAAAAGCAAACAGGCTCATTTCTCTGGGAAAGAGTAGGGGAAACCCAATAAGCAGATCATCAGTCACTGCAAGGAAACACCCAGCAGACTTGGTGACCTAACAGAATATGTATAAAGGAAACAATTTCCATTGCCTATAAGGGAAGAAACGTATAGGAGATGACTGATATCAAGCACTTTTCTGCTACTGGATGCCCCAGCAGGGATCTGGCAGGTCACTATGCACTTGTACGTATTTAGCAGTCCCTTTAAGAAAGAGTTTCCACAAAGAAATCATTTGGGTCATGACTCAGCACTTGAGGAAGCTGGCGAAGGAAAATAAAGTACATTTTTAACCCCTAGAGGAATTATAAAGTGTGATGTTTATAAGAGGTGTTTTGATACCACTGATACATTTTGCAGAAAATTCTTCATCACAAAGAACCCAACAAGACTAAAGGAGGAAAATGTAAATAACCCAGGAGATCAGCTGGAGTAGAAAGAGCCAAAGGAGAAGTCTGTGCACAGGAGCAACGAGTAAGACCCCAGCTAACGAGGAGATGGTCCCTTCCTGCCAGGGAAACTTCTCTTTTCCCTTGTTACCTGAACTATCATGCAAAAGCATACCTAGGAGAGGTGTCCAGAGAAAACTGTGTCTCAGTTCAAGCTTTCTTGCATCACCTTCAGCCACTGCTTTTGCTGGGGAGGCTGTACTCCTCCACTCTACCAGACATATGTTTAATGTATACATACACAGCACTTACATCACCTCCTAGCCCTCTCTGGGGTTAATGAAGAGGCTGAGGTCCTGAAGATTCAGCTGTGGGTTATGTTTGTGGCCCCACCTCAAACTCATTGCCATGTCCTGGCCTCTGTTTTGCAATGTGGGCCCCTGAGCTGAATGTGTGTGGCAAAAAAATCTTTCCAGTGTTATGCAGAGAGAGGGGTCACTTCGACAGTCGTACTTTATGCACACCCCTTTATACAACTAGCAATCAGGTTAACAATGCACAGGAAAGGCTTTTGGCCTTATTTATTTGATCTAAAAAGGATTATTCTTGCTGCTCAGTAGGTCATTGTTAGTGGAAAACAATGAAAAAACCAGCAGCATATGAAGATACTTTGGTTTGTTGTTACAGCTAAGGTAATTACAGCCCTCTTAAGCACTATAGACACCTGGAAGACATTTTCTGGTTGCAGACCTGATCTTTTATGGAATTTAAAAAGTGGTTGGTATAGTCTGGAGCTCAAAATTAAGTGCATCAGAGGTACAAGGTTGTGGGCTGGCTCAGGCTGGGAGTGGGTGTGGGGTGATGGTGCTCACCTGAGGGAGTGATGGGTGATGAGCAGCACCTGGAACTGGTGCTGGGGTCACTGCTGGGCAGCCAGTCCCCTCCCACACTGCAATCAGCCTGTGCACTGTGGAAGGAGTCAGTGTTGAACGTGTTGCTCCTGGGTGGCTGTGAAGCTCTGCTATTTGTCAACATATTCCCCTGATAACGCCTGAGCGAGAGGGTCCTGGAAAGCCACCACCACCTCCTGCTTCTGAGCGTCGCTTGCAGCTCCATGGCCCATCAAGGTAAGCGTCATGCGGCTTTTGGCTGTCTGATGGTTTTGATGTATCATGCGGAGTCTGGTGTGTTGTTTGGCCTTATTCTGGGGGATTTGGATCTAAACCATTACAGTGTTGATAATAAAGAGATGTGTGAGGCTGTGGTGTGCCCCTGCGCCAGTCAGAGCTTTGTGGTGAGTTTGCCCAGGTATCTTCTTTGTTGTGGCTGATGGAGGCCAAAAGGCTTTAAATTGGGCAAAGCCAGGTTTTATTGGAATGAAGCTGGAGGTATCTTAAATGGAGAAAACTCATAATAATTGTGGAAGGCAGAACTGATTGTTTGCTGTGTCCTTGTGGGATGCTTCTTGCTTCTAGGCTTGGTTTTGGTCAAGTAAGTGGCTCTCAGAGTTGTAGCATATTCTGTGTGGTGCTGAAGAGGCTTCTAGGCACTGTTCTGTCCAATGCTAGGTTTAATCTCTAGTTCCTCCTGTGTCCTGCTCTGTAACACCCCCAACCTCCCCGGACTTCCCTGTCCTGGTAGAGCTGAGTGCTCCCAAGTGTTTTCTAGGGGTTTCTCCGTGGTGTGTCCCTTTAAAGGTTCATGTATTAATTGTGAGCTTAAATTTCTTAATTAAGAAACTAAAATATCAAAGACATTTTTACTGAATCCAATGCAAATAGAGATATGGCAGTTATTCCTGCAACTTTTAATGTAAATGTACAACCAAAGGTACAAGTGAGATACAGAGAGCTTCAGGTATGAAGCTGAAGATCCAGGAAAAAGGATCTCTGTAGCAAAATCAGGACTGAGTTGCTAGCTTGCCCTGCAAAAAAAGAAGGAAAAAAAAAAAAAAAAAAGCCTGCCCTTCTAGACTGCTTTTCTCGTTTTCCTGCAGTAGACTGCTTCAACGTAGATGAATGTATTAATGTATGTCCAATCTGCTTTTGCTAAATAGGACAAAAGTGATATGTAACCATGAGTCAAATATCAGCATGGATCTGGAATTTGTTTGAATGTATTAGCACTAGTTCCTACTAATTGTTTAACAGAAAAAGGCATTAAATTCAAGTAGCTCCTGGAAAAAGTTGTAAACTCCTAATTTCTCCTTAGTTTTGCCAAATAGAAGTAGCGTAGCAGTGAAATACATGCCGTGTCTAGCTGTCACTTTTGTCAACCGTAAACAGAACAAGAGCTGTGCTGTGGCAGAGGTGGGGAAGCTGCAGCACTGCAGGCAGATGTACAGCTTGACACCAGGAGAGATGACTTTTGGGTCAGGGAGTTGCCGTTTTCTTGAACGTGATGCACTGTCTGCTTGTGGTGGAAGCTAATGGTGCAGTGCCGCTGCCAGAATAAAAGGGCTGTTTCAGAAGAGATCAACTGGTCCAAGTGATGGCTGCAATCAAGGGAATAAGTCCGAGTATTTTAAACCGTGTGTGCGTTACGCTAAGTATTTCTGCTGTCGAGCTTTGGCTGGGGAGGGGGGCATGGGACTATGCTACTAGAAATTGTAAAGGTTTTGGCAATCTAAACTTCTTATAATAAGGTAGGGTCGGATGTGCGCTTGCAAAATGTTAGCTTTTTCTATCGTAGTTCCCTGAAAGTGGGATTAACTGGTTTGGACTGTGGTTAGAGATGCACCTGGGCTGCTAGTGCAGGATAAATAGGGAACCGGTGGTCAGTTGAACTCGGTGTCTTTTGCCCTGGACACGAGGACGCTGAAGCCATGGGGTAGAGCTGTTCTGTTGTACAGAGGCATGTGCCTGGGGAGGGAAAGAGCTGCTGTTCCCAGCTGGGGAAATTGCTACACTATACTGAATTCAACAGAAAACTTCTGATTTGCAGAAGCTATGGATGTGGAAATAATCAAAAGATACATTTTCCATACCTGCCTGAGTTCTTTTCTAGGTATATGACAGTCAGTAGAATTCACTGAGACTGTTGCTGCTGTTTGTCCATGCTGTAGTCCGAGAGACCTGCTCTATTTATCATCAGCAGCAAATTTTTAGTCATTCTTATAAGTATCCTGAACAAAATGTGCCAGCTAAACTGTACTCAGCAAGAGTGGGAGAAGAAGAAAAATAAAGAAAAAAAGACCACAACAAAAAAGCAAACAAAAACCCCCTCGAAACCTGATCTGACTGTTATGGGAGACGATTATTATAGTTCTTCACTTGCAAATTTTCCATTTGTGTTAAGTTGCTTCCCACAGTCTCTCACTGTCACATTCATTCAAAAGCCAGAATGGCATTGATAGAGTTCAACATTTTGGCTCATTCGCCCCAGTTCTGCCTGGAGACTGGACGTACAGGATGTAACAGAAATCTTCAACCAAAATTCTGCCCTCCTGGTCGTCCCTTTTTGCTTGAAAGCACTACTTAGACTTTCCTTCTCCTCCTTTTGTCCTAAGTCAAATATGTTTTGAAAACAAAACAAAACACTTGAAATGGCAATTTTGAGCTTCCTCCTTGCAAAGCTCTTCCTACTTCAGATGCTTTAAAAAAAAAAAACAAACCAAAAAACAACACCCAAACCCAGCTTAAAAATCCTGTTTTGAAGCCTCCTTTACCCTTCACCTATTTATCTTTAAAGCAATGCAAAGTGAGGCTATATAATTTTTATGAATTAATTTGTTTTGTTTGCAGCTGGTTATCATCCTGCTATGGAATATTCATGTTACGTTACAGAGGGCACTGTGCCATTTTTTAGATGTTATCATTATGGCCTTTTAGTTAAGAATTACCACTACTATTACAGCTACTACAAGGAAATGCACTCCCACTCATTGCTGTGATAAGATACCTCACATCCTCCTCCTTGCGATGGTTTCCTTAGTGCTCCACTTCTCCAATGGAGACATGTTTGCAGCAATGATAACAATTTTCAAAAAGAAACTAAAAAAAAAAGTGTGCACATTTTATTAAGGCTTGTGATTTCCTCCCAACAAAACTGTCACTGAAGTTAGTAACCACATTTAGTAGAAATGATTAGAGATGTGTGACAAATTTACAGCAAAATGCACAGCAAAACTGGGAACATTTTTCTTTTCATCAGCTATATGAGAAGCAAAGCGGGGGGGATGGGGGGGAGGAAACATGTTTTTCTCTCCCTTTCTGCCTAACGGAATACTTCAAATTTTAAGATATGGGAGTATAACTTCTGAATAACATTTCTGTTAAAGTATCCTCCAATTGTTTTTAATAGAGAAAACACATTCGTGATGGTAATCAGATGTCAGTTGCCATTGGTTAGCATCATTAATCAACAGCGATGAGATATCTTGGCTTACAATAACAAAAAGGTAGAAAAAAAATTACTGTTGGTTTTACAGAGATTTGTAAGTCAGAATTTTTTAATAAAGGAGAAAAAGTGTTTGCTCACCCAATGGGCATGTTGAATTTAAAAATAATAATAGTAAAACCCCAACAGATCAGTCTAGAAATTTATAGAGGCTTAGATTTGACAAATATTCAGTAATTCAGTGGCTTACCCAGATCAACGTGAAATATGTTAATAAAGAAAGGAAAGAAGTTATATGGGTTTAGATCTCTGTCATATATATCAGTTTTGGTCAGCTCTGAGAGTATAAAAATAAAACACTTCTATCTTCTTGTTTTTGGTTCTTCCTCAAAAATGGACTCTCTGTTTATCCCTGCTGGATAACTATTCCCCAGACAATCAGAAGCAATTGAGATTGTGTCCTTGGTGTTGTGTCTTCTGACCTTGAGGGTTGTAGGTGGTTTTCACAAGGTTGGTTTGTTTGTAGTTTTTTGTTTTGTGTGTTTTTTTTTTTTTTTCCTTCTGTGCAGTTCCATTCATTTACCAAAAATGATTTGACTTTGGAAATAAACAGTGAGATGCAGCATCCTTGTTCAGAAATGTAAGTCTCCCTTTCAGCTGGTGACCTGGTCAAGTGCGCTGTGCACACTGAGCATAGTAAAACAGCGCAATGCGTGGTGTTCAAGAGGCTCTCAGGGGTGTATCCCCTCCTGTACGGAAAAGCATGACACCCAGTTGGTGCAGATCTTATCATTCAGTGATGTTAGGTCTTTTTTGGCTCTACTTCCACTTGCCACTACCTGGTTTTCCAGGAAACCAGGTGTGGAAAACAAAACTAAACCTGTTGTAGCATTTGGAGTATCTTCCACTTGTGACAGCGGATTTGAGTTCATGACACAGTCTTCCTTTAGTGTCCATGATGCTCTTTCCTCCTTTAGCCAGTCTAAGTGGTGGAAGGTGAATAGTTAGCTGAAATCTTGATTCACAGCTGTGTGATACAGACCTGTACCTTTTGTGCCCACAAAAATGATGAATATATGTAAAGATGAGGGTCCCATGTTCCCATGAGAGGGAATAAAGCTACTTGTCTTAAAGTGCCTCAAAAAAACACAGAGCTCCAAGGATTTCTTTTATTTATTTATTTATTTATTTTTTATTTCTTCGTTACTGCTGTTTAAATCACTATCTAGCGGTGGTAATTATTCTCTAGTTTATAATGGAATATATAACTTTATTTAGGTCAAGGGGAAAAAAAAAGCAGTAATTCTTTGGTAGCTATTAATAGATGGAGTTTCTTAAGGGCAAGCACTCTGTGGAATAATTAAACCATTGTTTGGCTATTACTTACAGATTACATGTTTTAGACAAATATTCTTTAAAACATTTTTTAAACAACAAGGTTCAATGTTGAAAACAGGTAAACATAGAAATTCAATACAAAACCCCAAACAGAGTTAGTGAAATGCTGACTCTCGCAACCAATGGTAGATCCTGTATTGGGATGAGGTTATCGGCACCAGAACGGAAAAAGATTAGGGGTAAAGTATGTAGAGGCCTCAATCTAAAGCAAGTTAATATCAGAATTATGTCTGGAAGTCATTTAAATCCCACAGTAGTGGTTAAATAGAGGAAAAGCTATAGTATTTAAGTTTTAAGGAGGTTGTTGGGTGGAGGGAATGTAAAGGTGTTGAACAACTTTGGGAAAATATAACACACGCACACGATATTAGATTGTTGTTAAATACCAGACCTTCCCTGGAGTTGCAATACTTTTTTTGTTCTCCAAGAAAGGTTTATCAAGAGAAAAGAAGTGTTGTGGGGTAGGGTTTTTTTGGTTTGGGTTTTTTTTGGTATAATGAACATCCCAGTTGATACTCTAGGCTGGAAGTGGATTTCTCATTTTTATACTTTGATTTTTATTGAAAACAATCTCAAGTATTACAGTGGTGCAATAAGTTAAAAATCAGGTGCTGAACATGCCACACCGTAAAGAAGATCTATGTAAGTTACAACAGTAATAACATGTAAGCTCTGTTTTATACAGTGCTGTTGTGTTTTCACATTTGGGGGAGCAAACGCTGAAGCATCATGACTGCATTTTGGTTTAAGCCTGTATTTTCTTTTTACTTTGTTTTCAGGCAATTAACTGTAACAACAAAAATCTTGTGCTTTTTCTGTGAATTTATCTATCGTACTGTGACACCATGAGCTCTGTGATGATAAATTTAAGTTTTGATTTGAACTGAGATGTGTCTAATCACAGATATTATACAGTTTTACTCTTGTAGGTTTATGCAGATAAAGAGAACGACACACATAAGGGGAGGCGACAAAATTAAAGAAAAATAAAGGAAGAGAGTGTCTACGATGGCTCAGCCTCACCATTTTGATGGTTTAGGGAAATAAAAGGGACTTCAGCATTCCTCTTTGGGGAGGAATTGAAGAGAGACCTATCTGAAAGGCTACACTAAGATGCCATGTAAGGGTGATATGTCACGATCATAGTGTGTTCTGATCAATCTTCCACTGATGTGGGGTTATTTTTGACTCTGTTTCCCATTCTGAAAACCAGGATACTGTTCCTCATCTATCTTGCAAGGATGTTGTATTTACTGGGGAATGCATGCAGAATGATTTCTGAAAGATGCTCTAGAGTGCAAAGAATTATTGCATTGTTTTTATTCATGACTTGAGCTGGGTTTTCGTTAGTTGCGTGCCTTTGTATGCTGCGTATTGGGTTTTTATAGCAACGTCTGTGTTCTCTGGGTACCTAAGCAGAGATTTTCTTTTTAATACTACATAATTCAAATGCTGGATTCATACCAAATTCACCTCCTCCACACATTTTAACTGCATTACTAATAATAATATGGTTGATTGCTGATGCTATATATTTGTTTTCTAAAGAGCTCGTTGAGAAGCTGGGCGTATTAATAAGGTATGGTGTGTTTCTCCTGTGTTCTCAGCAAGGCTCCTGCCTGTAGCACGCAACTGGCACTGCCCATATTCTATTTTCACCGCTACTAGGCAGAGCATGCAGGCATTTTCAATTCACTAGATCATTCACAAGTTACCTCCAACCCAACCTTGTCATTGCAATTAGTCACACTTACAGTGTATGCTTTTATGTGCTGTATCTTGCTGAAGTCTCATCGCGCCAGGCCAGTGCCACAGGGTACGAGACAACAACAAAGATCTCAAGCATAGTTTAAAAGGTAGCACTATAAAAGAGAAAAATAATGGCCGCAATCACTGCTAGATACCCTGTTCCCACAGATCCTGCAGCCTTGTTTTTTAAATTCAAACTAAAGCTAAGTTGTATGAGCAACTACCTTCCCCGCTGCCGCCATATGCCCAATATATCTGGCACCCTGTCCAGCAAGGCAGGGAGGGAGAGGAGAAGCCCTGACACAGTGTATCTGGAGGGAATACACTAGGCACTGTTTCAGCGTGAAAAATGTTTGAGGAGACTCTCTAATCACCTTTTGGCTAACAGTTCGTGGGAATTTGGATGGTGTTATGAATGGACCTCTGACTGTGTAGAGTTCCCAGCTTTGCCGCAGATTTCTGGGGTGTCCTTGGACAAACCATCAAAGGTTACTTTATCTCTTGTTGGAAGCGGTGAGGTTACACTATTGCTTAAAGAAAAAAAAGGTGTGAACAAAATAGGCCTCCTTTTCCTCCACTCCTCATCTGGAAAATAAGAGTCAATTTTCTCATAATCCTCTCCCATCTGTTTTTTAGGTACTTGAATTTGTGCCTTAGCGTGTTTTCATATAGTCCCTAACATAATGGTTTCTTGGTCTTGGCTATGACCTTTGGGTCATAGCAACTTTATGGCAATTTCTGTCAAGAGAAGCTGTTGCCTTGTCAAGAGCTGTCTGTGAAGACTTAAGGATAGATCATGCACCACTTCCTCTCCTGATGTCTCCAGTTGGGTTTGTGAAGTTGGGTACATTTTTTGTTTTCTGTCAGCACGGTTTAGGTCTGACAATGATTTGGTTACATATACAACCATGTGATTTTTGGCACAAAATGTATGCGAGCCTAAACATGGAAGGTTGCAGTTCCAGGCCAAGGAATAGTTGCCTTGAGGTTCCCTCTTAAATTTCTCCTTTAATTCACATAGAAGTATGCTGAAGCTGCTTTCTTCAGATTGTAATAAATTCCTGCTAAGTTTCTGTCTCAGGAGAAAGAGCTAGGATTTAAACAAATGCCGAACCACATGAGCAGTGAGGTTTTTTGGCAGCAAAAACTTTTTTGGAAGTTGGAGGAGGATGGCTGTCCTCAGGGACAGCATTTGCAGTCCCATCCCCAGGGATGTACTGCTACAGCAGACTAGGCAGTGCTGCAGAAAGTACTGGAGGAGCCAGTTCATCAGAGACATGGCTCGTTAGCCAGCGGGTCTCTCCTGTTGCTCTTATTCTATAGTAATTAAAGCCAGTTGGCCATGGATAGCGCTCAGTGAGTTTCTCTGTGTGGGTTTTCTTCAACTGATACAACCATAACAAGGCTAAGGCTGTGACATCTGTGTGCAGGATGAGGCCAGCTGTTGGCAGACTCTGTCCTATCCAAGGTGCGTTGCTCAGCACAGCGGGAGGAGGAAAGTCCCTCTATCATGGAGAAGTACGTGTCTCCTTGCTGGCCCTTCCCCTCCCCTCCTTTTCACGCACATGTTGGTGCCGGCAGTTGGCATAGCTTTCGATAGAAGCTGGTGTGCTATCAGGAAGGAAGTGAATCCAGGTGCGCGTACGTAGGTGGGGGTTCAGCGTTATCTTTGTGGCAGATTGCACGCAAAGCGTAGTGACATTGCCCAACGCCAGCCACGCTGGGGCACCATAAATTACAGCATGAAGTTTAACCCCTGGATCACGCAGCATAGGCAAAAACTGTCAGGCAGGCGATGGGTTTCAGGAATGTTGTAGTGTCTATTGAATTTAGGAAGACCTTTCTTTTTTTGTGGCCCCAGTAAGGTGAGAGGTGTGCATGTTATATTGTTAACTTTTCTGTTGCAAGAGGGTTTTTTTCTTTCCTCACAGAGAAAGTGAAGGGGTAGTCCGAGGAACTCTGTGTTGGCTGTTTGTGCTCTGCCTTGAGCTGCAGTGAGGGGCTCCTTTGCTTCATTTGCTCCACCCAACTGGCATTTTGTGTGTGTTTCCCTTGTATAACAGACAGTGTTTCTATAATAAGATTAGGCCTGGACTTTTCACTGCTGCCTCTCAAGTTTCTGTTAACATGTTCTCAGATTGTAGGCATCTGCTCAAATATGCTTCCTGCAAACAGGCTCTGCTGCCCTCTCCCCTCCCGAAAAGTAAAGGACTGAAAAATGACGATACCACTAAAGTCCTTGGGATCAGTTTCTCTAAGAGATATAGGATCTCATTCCAGATAACATTCTGAAGATGCATTTTTTTTTCATGATTTGGCCAACAATTGGTGGGAAGAAAAGGCTAAACAGTAATGAGAAACTACTGTAACTGCACAGTTGAGGACTAGTGCTGTAAGTGATTATACGCGTGATTGAAAAGCATACACTGGGTTCCACAAATACAGCTTGACCTACCTGTATATTTTCAATACGAAGTAATGTCTCCTATTTCTAAGAGAAGGA
>VZTL01064910.1:39532-84819 GCA_013400535.1 Scopus umbretta
AAAGTTTATTGAAGACTAAGACAGGGGGGGGGGGGACGGGGGAACGACAAAATGGGCATTGAGAAAAGGTATATGACAAGAAATTTGTCCCAAGTCTGTGTTTAATCACACTTACAGCCAAGTATGTCATGTAAATACATGTTCTGAATGAAATCCTGTTCATATTCAAGATGGTAACAGAATTCCCATCTCACTTCATTGAGCCCAGTCTATCATCACCCCTGCACACAAAGGTAAGCCAGAAGCTGGGCTACGTCTTGTAAAAACAAAAAACTTCCTTGCAAAGCTGCAATAACTTCTGCCCAGGGCCCAAAATTCTTCAACATCTTTTGTCTTCATTGCTTTCCTTCTTCCTCCCTCGGTGAAAATTGGGATGTAGAGAGGCATCAAAAGGGAAGGGGAAAGAAAAAGGTCTTTTATTGGTTAAGATTTCAGTCCACTTTCAGGAATAGTTTGCAATAAGTTTCTTCTCTCCGTATTAGCTATAGTAGATGAGATTTTCCTCCTTGTTGTGCTTGGCTTTATACTAATGTAACTGAGAAATCTGTCAATTTTTCTTTCTTTTGGAAGAATATATGTAATTATAATTGTCAAAATAGTCTCTGATGATCCTATTAGCTCAGGTAGAGTTATGTTTGTTTTGACTCCTGTATATTTAGTTTTGCGAGTATTAAAGCAGCAACAAAGTGATTCTTTGTTATTACTCCCTCTGATAATAACCTTTCTGTCTCGTAAATAATAATAAAAAGTGAGTCATCGATAGTTTGCAGCTTCTTAGCTATAAGGTGTCTGTAAGAGAAGTCAGTGTATTGCCTCAAGGGAGTAGATTAAAGGGAAAATGAATGTGTTTCTGCTTACTTTCTTGGCTCATTGCTTTATGGATATGTGGGATCTAAAAAATAAATGGTGGTCAGAAAAGAACAAACACATTTATTAGAGCAGTTAGAAAAAGACACTGTTTTGCTATTTGCCAAGGTCCTTCTGAACAGCATGTTTGGCAGCTACCAAATGACATGGCCTGCACAGAGCTGATTTTGACGAAGCCTCTGGGATGTGTTAAAAAGTAAACCAGAGCAAATCACGTACTGGAAAGCATAACTCAATCAAGGAAAAATGTATGATTAAGGGCGACATGGGCAAGGAAAGCTTTGCCAGAGCTCAGGGTAAATATTTGTATCAGTGTGAAGTGAAAGCTTCACATAGCTGATGTCAAGCAGCTGGAATTTTCATTGTTTATAAACTTTTGTTGTTACAGTTGGATTTTGGCAGAAAAGGTACCAAAGAGAGAACAGTTTCCCAGCAAGAAAGTTTGAGTTTTGATAAAACAGCTTGAACAGATAGGAATGTAAGGAGGCAAAAATCCTATGCCTTTTTTAAAAATAGCATTGCATGTGACCACCAGTTGCCTTGTGACGTGCAGTTGACTTGTCCTGCTGGAGTGCTCTGAGGGTGTCTGTGTGTTGCGTGGGCAAAAAAAGAGAGACGACGAGGATGACCACCAGCCTCCTCTTGCAAAGGGGACTGACAACCGTCAAATGATGAGATTTTAGCAGATGCTTTAACAACTAGAGCTCTGTCCTGTTCCGAATTCATTTTTCTTCAGAGAACGTTGCCAGTAGGAGTCAAATATTTTAATGAGAGAAAAAAATATGACCTACTTGGGGATTGAACCCAACTCTTTGGATTCTATCCAGGAGCCCTAAGAAGATAAAGCTAATATGCCTCCTTCCCCCTCCCCTTACCCCCAATGCACTTAAACTGCAGCTATGGGCATGTGTTGTTATATTTTGTACCACAGTTTATTCAGTGAAGTTTTTTTTTTTTATTACAGTATTTCAAGGATTTTAGAGCTACGTATTTGATCTGTAGTGATTATTTTTTTTTTTTTTCCTTGGGGTAAATTTTTTTATTCTATATAAAATTCAAGGCTCATTTTGGTTACTGTTCTCCGTGTTGGGTACATCCTTGTAATGCAGGAAGAAAGTGGTTTGTACAGAAGTTCAGTCACTATGAGGGGATGTCTTTAATGTGGGGGGTTCTTGTGATACCACTCATCATCTGGGTCATGATCCCAAAAGCTTCTTACGGGGCTGCTCTCCAGCCTTTTCTGTGGGTGAATTTGCAGCTGAGCAGTTGGTTCCTTCAGGAAGAAGGGGGAAATTAAGGTATTGCAAAGGCCTATTGGGAGGAAAAAAAAAAGAAATTACAAGAGTTTAGATCGGTTAAAACTCTGAGACTGGTGATTAGGTTCCCAGGTAAGGAGATAATGGATTTTAAAGGAACTTGGGCTCTGCTGAAGAGTTGGTTGCATGTGTGGCTGAAGTGTACATGCTCCGTTACACACGTACGTGAAGATGCTTCAATTTAAAGAGCTCTCTATTTTTGTCAAAGTAAACCAGGGGCTATCCCTGCCAATGACAAACGGTGCTCTGCAAGAACCTAACAACATTACCCAGCTGCACTAAGAATAGAAATCAAGCCCCTGCTGGTATAATTAAGAAATCTTCACTTCCAGTCCCTGGGCTTTAGAGACCTGGATCACTAACTAATTCCAATTTAGAGAGCTTTTTTGATAAGAGCTTTTGTAAACTAGGAAATAAGCTGAGAATGAAAACTTTTCATTGCAAGTATTTTAGCTAGGCACTCAGCCTGTTCAACGTTATTTAATGTTTGGTCTGTCCTGGAGGGAAATCAGATGTATCAGCATTGAATTGAAGAAATACAGCATACTTATGCTCCTAAGGGTTTTGGTTTAAAAAAAAAAAAAAAAAAAAAAAAAAAAAAAAAAAAGTGGCACACATCCATGGTCTCCAATATTAATTTGGACAAAAAAAGCAATTTCATTCATAAATGTTAGCCTGGCCATGAGGTCTTTTATGGCAGAGTCACATCCTGAGACTCCTGGCTGCTTGGAGCTCTGGATAACATAGGGGTCGAAACTCAGCCTGGGTGCAGATGGATGTTTGGATGAATTTGATATCCTTCTTTCTGCAACATGAACTCCATAGTTGATTCTGATCTCATTTGTACTGGTTTGGCAGCTGGGTGGGAGCTGGGCTTAGGGAGTTGCTCTGGTTGATGGTGGTGGGAGGAATCAATGTTACACCTGGTTTTGTTGTGTTTTTTTTTTTTTTTCTTTTCCAGATAAGATTAAATTTGTATTTATCAATATATCTTTGCTCTAAATGAGAAGCAGTTTGTCAAGGATAAAAATTCTCAGAAGCCTGGCTGAACATCTTCATGCTTTTTTTTTTTCTTTTTTAAATACAGGTAGATATGCTTGCTTTATGTTTTCTTTATAGCTCCTCTTTGACTCATCTGTCGTTCTTGTTTCAGGTTCTTTAATTTTCTTCATTCTTTACCATTAGGCGCTCCTTCTGCAGTTTCTTTGACACAGCATGCAAATTTGGTACGACTTCTGTGTGATTCAAACCTTGTAACCCACACATTGCAGGAGGTTTAAAGACACTGGTGAGATCACCCACCCACTCATTACTTATTATTTTATGCATCATAGTGTAACAGGTCAAATATCTGCCTCGTAAAAGTGTGCTTTGAGAATGAACTGTTGTGGTACTGCTGCACAGGAGATGGAACAGTGTATTCTATTTCTAACTGTTGTTGATATCCAAATCACTCAATCTTTTCTCCTTGCTTTCTCACCTAGGATGTAAAAATTCTAAGACATACTACCATTTGAAAGTTATGTAAATTTTAGACATATTGGACCATGAAGTGAGATAATAATAATGCTCATTAAAAGTTCTTGTAAGAGATGGAAATTTTTTTAAATGGCTTGGCTGCCATTTCTCATATGTTGAATGTGTAAGAGGGTTTTTGTCTTAGTAGATCATGACAGCACTTAAGAACCTTTTATAAATAAATTAACAAATTGATGATCTTCTCCTACCGCATTCTTAGCGAAATCTTCCTTCTGTGTCTCACTGCATTCTTCTTGCTCCCCCTCAAGACCATGCCCCCCTCTATCTCCTTTGGGCATGGACGGGTGGCTCCATGGCAAACATCAAGGCTGTCTCTGAGCCTTAGTCACCCCCACTGCTTGTATTGTTTATGTGACTTTTTTTTTTTTTTTTTTTTAACAACAGTCTAAGCAGTAAGAGATCATGGCTTGGTTACTCTTGTTCTGTAGAGGTTTCTGAGCAGTGTACTCCAGCTGATGGAAATCAGATTGGCCTTGTTGTCTGGGATGAAAAGAAATGCTGCTCATGAGCATCCCTGGGGTGATTTAGGCTTGCCTCCTTTCCTCCTACCAAGATTTGGTGCGCATCCTAATTTTTGTCTTTCCAAACAATATTATGGTAGGAATCCAAATGTAGGAATTTCTCTAATGGAAGAGAGCTTCTATCTCTTAACAGACCTGGTGCTGCCACTGTCAAGAGACTGGATATCAAATGGAGCACACTGCTTTGATCTAGCACAGGGTTTGTATGAGTCTGAGTTAACACAAAGGAACACAACACACACAGTAGCTATTTATTCTTTTCTGCTTTTTTTTATTTTTAATTTTTTTTTCTATTACTTAAGGGGCACCCAGCATACTTGCAGAACTTGTGTAAGCCCTTCTATGAGGTGGTGGAAGATGAGTGATGGTGTTGCCTGGAAGATGGGCAACACCTTCTAACTTTCTAATCCTTTCTGAATCTGGAGTAGATGAGTTTTGGCTGGAGACATGTACTGTTTGCTTAGTTGGTAGCATTTCCTTCTCAAGGCTCTCATGGCTGGTGTGGGGAGACTGGTCTTGTAGCTGAGGACCTGAATAAATAACCTTCTGAAGGCCAATGGTTGTTGTCACCATCTTTTCTCAGGAATGATTGTCATCTCCTCCGCAGGGGAGCTGCATCCCACGCAATGAGACAGCAGGAACCGCCTGGGTGAAAACCCACCATGCAAGCTGCCACAGGGCAGAAAGTGTTGGCTGGTGCTGACCTCGGCCCTGCTGCCTCCTGGAGCTCTGCTGAAATGCAGTGAGGCCATGAGGGTGACCCAGGCTGGTGACCAGGCTTCAGATGCCGTTACTGTTTACATGGGCATGCAGCCCCACCGTGTGATCCAGTACTTTGCCTCAAATGTATATCTTCTGCAGGAGGCATACTATTGTATGCCACTAATGTCAAAGCTTGAATTAGTGTCTAAGACTTTTTTTTTTTAGTAGAAAATAGGAAGGATTTTACTTGGTGCTTTCAGAGGCTGGCTACTGCTTTTAAAAGTTACAACCCCAATCACGTTTGAAGCCTGAATTATTTTTTTTAAGAAGGGCAAGAGTACAATTTAGACAAACATTTTTTTTTTTCCCCCCCTAGAATGATGAAACTACTGCACTGCAATCAAATGGCAATAAAAATGTGAAATACTGTCAGACAATATGAAGCTGGTGCAAATGAAAGCCAGCAATAGAGACAGAATCCTAAAATAAATTCCAGGAAAAAGCAGGCTATTTACTTTCAAAACACAGAAAGCAAACTAACCTTAAAAGTACTTGGACAATGCAATAGCCTTACCCACGTTCACATTCAGCCGAAATAAAAATGCGGATCTCTTTGCAGTGAAAATAATTATTAAAATAAAAATAATTGAAACAAAAAGACTCCCGGAGCATCCAGCAGAGGAAAGCCAGGGCTGCTTGCAGCTGCTGGAGTCAGCTTTGCGAAGGGGACTGTAGGTGGAGCTCGGCTCTGCAATTCCTCGTTGCTGGCTCCACAATGAAGCAATTGTTTCCCTGTCTCCGCTCAGCAATTCCTCCTTCCCTCTCTGTGTGCTTTTTGGTCGCATGTTCTATTTATTTTAATGTATACCTTTGTGCAAAGCCTGTCTCTGAGTGGTTAGATACCCCGTTGATATGTGGCCTTCAAGGCAGGGGGAGGAGTGCAGCCTATTCCCATGACATCCGTGGGCTTTGTAGAGCCAAAAAAACCTTCTCAGGAACACCTAATCCTTGGGCTCTCTCCAAGTACCACAATCTCTCTGCACAACTGACATGGGCCACTTGGGACACTTGAGGGCTTTAGGTGTGTCTCTCTGAAGTCAGCCACAGCCGAGCATGAGGCAAATGTGCCCAGACCAAAGAAAATAAATTATGTGGGCTCCAATTTTCAGCAGTTATGAAGTATTAAATTACACATCTGAAGAATTCACTCTGGGATTAACCCTTTGCAACCTGCACGGAGTGTCGTGGTGGCTCCTCCTGGAGGAACCCCGCTGCCCACGTTTCAAAGGCATGTGGGTCATTGATCACAGGGCTGGGACGCTAATGGAAACGCATGCCATAATTAACGGTTAACGCTAAAGAGGGAGAGTGGGAACAAGGGGAAGAGAGACCTGGTACCTGCGCAAAAGCAGGGCAGGGGGGATGCAAGAAACAGCTCTGACTTTTGGCGTTTCTCAGGGTGCATCCCAAGAGCATCCTGCATACCACCAAGGTTTTGAATAAAACTCGAAAGTTTTAGACTCCCTTTTGGAACCATGAGTGCAACTTCCAGCACAATATTAGCATGCACTTTAGCACAATTAGCACAGCCCCTGTAGCTGCCTCTTCATTCAGGTTTGGATAAGTGGTTGTGAGCCAATGTAATTCTGCTGAATTTCTTGCTAAAGAGCTACTGAAAAGACATTAGCTTTTGGTAAGAGATACAAAAAGTACATCCTGCCCTGCCTCCCTCAAGTATTTCTGGTTCCCCGCAACCATCTGTAATATCAAATATCTGGTACATTATGTTGCTGAAACTTAAAGTGTAAACCCTACACTGGAAAAACAAATGGTTGAGTTTTTTATTTTTTTTAGGTGTGGATTTTTGAAGGTATTTTTTTAAAGCTAATAATTAGGCTGTGGAAGCTATAATAATAAACAAATAGACAATTATTCAGAAGGAGGCTTTGGACTTGTTCACCCACTCCCCTCTTATTGCGCTAATAAAAGTTTGTAGTCTTTCTCCAAGCCAATCTGAAACTAAGATTTGTAATAACTCAGCTGCTCTGCCAGTGAGCTCACTGAAGCTGATGAACCCATGCTGCTATCTTCTCGTATATACAGTTTTCAGGAATCGCTTTGTCCCTGTTGTCTGTAACCTCTGTGGTAGGATGGAAACTACAATGGCCCTGTACAGTCTTGGGCTTGTAAAATGCTGTGTGTATCATTAAACTGCTTTTTATGCCTTATACACTTCTTGGAGATGACATGTTTGCATGGTTTGTATTACAGATGAGTATCTCTTTGGTTTGAGAGTGTTTTTCCAAACTCCTTTCTTTCCCTTTTCCCTGCCCCAATGACATAATAGATTTAAAGTACAAGCTAATTTTCCACCTCTGTATTTTTAGGAAGTTTTTCACTAAAGAATAGGCCTAGTGTTTTGAGGGGTAAGCAGTTGGAAGTGTCAGTAAAAGATAAGGCATGAAGGCGGTATAACTAGGTTTTTTGTGTATTTTGAAAATGGATTCACAGGTGAAGATGTGGGTTTTTTTACAGTAGTATCTTCATAAAGTCTGCCATACTAGGGAATGAATCAAGAAGTGTAGGGGTGTCTTTTTTTTTTTTTTTCTTTTTTTTTTTGAATTGCTTCTTTTTGATGTTCCTTTCAGTAGCATGACAACTTTCCAGGAGTTTCCAAAAACAGTTTAATGGGTTAAGTATACTGATTACATCTTTTTACTAATGTGTGGTATTAAAATTTGTATAAACTGGGATTCTGTGAGTCTTTGGAGGAAAAAAATGAAAACTACAGTACTGGAATGACACCATGAAAAACGTGAGTCTTTTCTATCCACACAAGCAAACAGGCAGCAAGAGTAAATACCTGGTTTCATGGGTTTATAAGTAGCCTAAGCTAAAACTTGGTAGAGGAGTTATCCTATGGCTATTTTTATGAAACACATGGATTTTTTTATTAATAACTTTCACTCCAGTTTTGTGTGACTGCCTTGGACCTGGTTGTAGGAGGCTGCTCTACACAAGCAACCCCTATGCAAACTTTTCTCTGGTGCATCAAGGAGGCTTTGGGTGTGCGCGGGAGCTCTACCAGGCAGAGCTCAATGCCCAACCAGTGCTCGCTGCATGGCCATGCAGGCCATGGTGCGCTGCTTGTGAGCAGAGGCTGGTGGGGGAAACATCTCATGTTGTGTCTAGACAACTTCACCTTGTCCTTCTTTAAGTGAGAACCTACCAGCAGTTTCAGGCTTCAGGTTAAAAAGTTTTGACTGGAATACCATGCTGAAATTACATGAATTCATCTCTCCATCCCTTCTCCCTCCAGCCCACAAAAGCATGACTTAGGCCCATGTCAGCCCAGTTCAGGCCTAACTATGAATCTGTTTCCTTTCTGAGATTTGAGTCCTCAATGTTCCTTATATGTCAGTTCTGTGGTTTAATTATTTCTCTTTCTGTGTTCTTAAAGTTCAGAGATCTAGGATGACGTACGTGAAGTCAGGTCTTTGTTTAGACCCTCAAAACCCATCAAATAGGAATTCATCCTTAAAGACCCAGAAAGTGCAGGAATTTTGAGTTGTTATACTTTATAGTAAAAAGGCAGAAAGTTACGTTTGCTAGAAGCAATTTGTGTGACACTCTTCTAGCCCATTCACTTTTACATAGCAATCAGGTTGAGAAGTTCATCTTCTCACCTGACTTTTCATTGATATGTGACACTGACATAAAAAAAAAAAAACAAACAGTAGAGTAATCGTTGATTTTTAGGATCAAACATAAAGCATTTCTGGAACTTATGAAAATCTGGGGGGTTTTGTCTGCTGAAGAGAAAAGAGGATTTGGGAAGTGTGGAATAGAGCTGTACACAAGGGTTTTAATGCGGATTAGAACACCAAAGCATTTTGGCATGTTTGAGTCTGGGCCAGAATATCACTGAGATGAGGCCAGATGAAAAATCTGAATTTAGAGTCTCTTCCCAGCATTCCCAGTTTGATGATGTTTAGGTTGCTGCTTTGGTTCCAACTTTAGGGCAAGCTGGTATTCCCATCTTCTGGTCTTGAAGACCTTGAACGTGGATTTCCTAGCATACATATTTAAGAGACCCAGATGATTTTTCTGAAGCTTTCCTGAGCTCTGCTTTTGAACCCAGTCAAGCTCTTTTGTAGAATTTAAAGTCAAGTAGAAAGTGCGAAAACTGGATTGTAATCAGAGAAATGCAACGAATGCGTGAACTGGGAAGGTAAGGGGTGAGGTGCCTCCTGTGACTTATTAGCTCCAAAACAGAACTCAGGATATTCTCTCTCCTGTTCTAGGGAAACCGGATCCAAGTGGTTTCTTTGCTCTGTTCCCTTTGTAAAGTAGCTATGAGGAAAATTACAGATAAGTCTCAGCCAGAAAATCCATCTGGTATGAGAAGAAGGGGCCAAAGTACAGCTCTTTGAACACTCAAGACTGCCTTCTGTTTTGATTAAACTGTCTCATGCCCTGCTCCTTGCTGGGGTCTCCCATTCCCTTTGACTCTTCACACCAACTTTACTATAGCACCTTCACTACCCACATGCAAAATAAACCTGTCTTCAAATCTTGAAGGATTCAGCATAGCATTTACTGCCCTTGTGTAGGTGTTTTGCTCATTTTCGTCCTTCATTTTTTCTTGCATCAGGTTGTGTATGGCCCTGTATCTGTACCTATGCGATGGGAGGGCAATCATGGCTCATTGGGACCGAAGTCTGGGGGCCAGAGGAGACTCTGACAGGCGTGTTCTTACAGCTGGCACTTAAGTTCATGGGTGGGTCCAAATTTTTTCCCCAAAAAGATTTAATAGTCACTTTGGTTCACAATTTTCAACCAAAGTCAGAACAGAAAAAAAAAAAAAAAAAAAAAAAATNAAAAAAAAAAAAAAAAGTTTTGTATTCAATTTTGTGCTCAAACTGAAAGCAGACATTCAATATAAGAAGTTACTTAAAGTGGAGAGGTTGTTTTGAAACTCTAAAGCCAAAGGGTTTCTTGCTTTGTAGAATATAATTTGCAGTTCATGTGTATTTATTGAAAGACAAGTTCACAAAAATGTAACACTTCTGCAAAGTCTGCGTGTGTGTGTGTTTCCGAGCAAAGCGGTGTACGGCTGAGATATTGCCCACCTCTAGCCTATGGTTTCAGCTGAAATATTTGCAGGGAGTAAAGCAGAACAAATATAGAGGGACCTGATCCCTTCTGGGTGTCCTCTGCTTGCTGCAAAGGCTGGAACATGGGCGGCTCGGGGGGCTCTCTTGCAGCCTCACTAGCCCTTCCCCTGGCAGCAGGGTTGTGTCAGGTGAAGCTCTATGCTTGGGATGATAGCAATGTAGTGTGCCAGGTGGGAAAATACAAATGACTATTGCCCAGGCCCACATGCTGCAATGGCAGTCACCTCTAATTAAATAGTTACAAGAAGTTGCTTTCAGGCAGTTTCAGGGCAGCAAGAAAAAGCATGCTCAAAGGTACGATCAGGCACAGCTGCAACAATATATCCCTGAGGGCATCTAATGTGCATGGAGTGGAAGCTAAGGGATGTGTCTAAAGAGGTTTAAACCTCTCCTTTAGCTTTTCTACGATCCAGGTGGGAAGGAGATTATTCTAATTCTTACATGGCCACAGATGCATCCACAAGTAGCCGTAGGATCATCTCCGTGCCTTTTCTTCTATTACGTTCTTTCTTCTGCTCTGTCAAGAAAAAGTCTTGCACTGGCGTCACCCCGCAGTTGGTGATACTTATTCCACAGTGGTGGTCTTGCCGTGTGCCAGATGGAGTCAGGTGTGCCAGGGCAGTGTGTATTGGAGACCCCCACACCTACCTCTGGGAGATGGGCAATGCCAGCTATGGGAAATGCAGCTGGGGCTCTGCAATGCTGGCCGCAATCTGACAATGTCCATCTGGAGACAGTAACTGTGGGTGGAGGAGACCCAAAGTTACCTGCGTCAGGTACTGTAACTGAGAATCCGTATGGATGTTATATGCTCAGACAGCGTGAAACGACCGCCTTTCTCTGCGCATCCCTCCGCCGTGCTCCAGCAGCTTCTTCTCACGCGCGGACCCAGCTCAGGGCGCAGACCCAGCGTTGCCGTGCAGCTGCGGCAGTTGGCCGATCGCAGCGAGGTGCGAAGGCATCTCGGGCTGCTGTCCGTGCCAAGCCCCGCGCTCTGCCGTCCCTTCTGCGACGGCTTCTCGAACCCCCTGCAGCGACAGCAGGTCTCGCTTGAAACCGTTTCAGAGCCACAGATGACATGGAGAATCAGGCATCTGACATTTGCAAGGAGATTGAAATGATTCACTGTTCTCAAAGATACACTACTCGGGGAGACCCCCACTGCTGTTGCTGTTCGTGCTGCTAACTTTTATTTTTTCTGTCCTAAATGCTGTGGAATTTCGTATTCATTTGGCAGATTGATTATAGCTCAAAAAAATATCTCTTTGGCCTTTTTTGTGAGGCTGCAGTGGTACCCTTGATCTGAAAATGTGTATGTGATTTGGGTAATGACTCTTTTACTAACTCCGTGCTAACAGAAAAATAATCTGAAGGCAGCCGTTCTTTCTAAAGGAGACAGTGGATTAAGCAGCCAGACGTGTGTGAGCCAGCAAGGAGCACAGGGTAGAAGAAGCTCCCTTGCATAACGCCTGTGACTGTCCCTTCATGTCCCTGTCCTGTGGCATATCCTTGCCCCCAGGGCCACCTCCCTTGCTCTGGCCTCACGCTGGAAGACAGCAGAGATGCTGCCTTGTGCCTGGGCAGGAGGTTTCAGGGGTGAGACGTCAGATGGGGGAGGCTGACCAGATGAAAGAACCATGAGGACTGTTAGTTGTGTATTCCCACATTTATTTATTATTAATTTTATAAATGGGGAGTGGAGATGGTGTGGGAGGATGAGGCTATGGAAGGGTGTCTAGGCTCTTGTAAAGGGTGGTGAGCTGGGTGAAAAGTTTTGTGGTGTGCAAACAAAGCTCTTGTCCTTGCTCTTTCTGTGAAGTATCGATACCTGTGCGCTCTCCTCTGAGTTACGTTAAATAAGATTAAGCTAATGAGTAATTAACTTTCTTGTTGAGTGCTGTGCATCCCCTTTCTGTGCCTCTGGATCTCACAAGGTCCAAAGCCTGTACCGAACGTGTTGAAGGTGAGGTTACTGGAAGGTTCTGGACTATCATTAACAAAGCGGAGGAGACAATTCCGCTCAGTAAATGTCATTTTTTTCTCCTCTTTGGAAATCCAGTGCACACAATAATAATGTGCTATCGCAATGGATACAGAGTTTATGCCACAGGAACCTAAGCGCTACTGAAATACCAATAAATAAGTTGAGAAAGCTAAAGCTAATGTTGTAATCATGGGGAATTACGTTCAGATTGCAGTCCACAATGTTATTTTTCATTTGCCTTGGTGTCTTCCATAGTATTTTCCTGCCATACTTTATTTCAAGAAAAATGCTTATATTGACATTGGACTGGCACCATTGCTTATCTTGAGAAAGGACTGGGGACAGGACCAGAGATCAGAGGCAATTCTTCATCCTAAACTTCATCCTGTGAGTTCTTTGCACAAGAGAAACAAAACCTAAGTGTGAAAATCCTTTTTTGTTCTACGTTATTTTGTTTCTGTGTTGTTGGGATGTTTTGTTTGGAGTTTTTAATAGAAGGACCTTTAGTTATGCTTAAGAGAAATCTGACTTTAATACCTATCTCATTGAAGTTAAGCTATATAAGGAAAGAGTACGATGAGGTGCCACATATAGCTGCTATGCCCAAATGCAGCGCTTTGCTTGCCATAAGCTCTTTGTAAGAAGATTTTGAGGCTTTGCACAGCGCTGGCAATCGCTGTCCTGCCTCAGCCCATGGCTCTCCTGGGACAGAGGCCCCTACGTGTCCCCTCAGGAATCGCCATCGCTGCTAGAGTGGCACTTTTCTCAGTTGCAAACCACGCTGCGTTTAAAAGCAAAACTTGTACCATATCAGGTTTTTAAGAACAGAGCTCATTTAAAAAAAAGACAGAGTTTCTTTAAGGTTTCTTTAACCCCATTAACACAGCTGTTAAGAACATAACCACCAGACTGTGTTTATTTTTTGTGGGAATTCTTGGCAATCACTCAAGGGATGCTATTTCCCCCACTTATTTGCTTCTCCCTCCGCTAGAGGCAGAAATTCAGCTTTTTCTCTATCCAAATGAGTAGGAAAGCTGCCATCAGGGCGGTCTGCTCAAGTCATAGGGGTAGCAAAAACTAACCGGTTGCTTTATGACAAGAGGTCTGAACCGGGCAGTCTTGATGCCTTAGTTGGGTGTTTCTTCATGAGAGAAGACTTGGGTTTTAGGCTTTGAGCACTGAGATGCACCTGGCCTATGATTGCAGCGTATACAATTACTGTATGTGTCCACCTCTCAAGTTGTGACACAAAATATTTGTGCAAACGGTAATGTGACCCGCTCTCCCCAATTTCTTGGCATATCAAATGAGAATTAGTTGAGTCGTTTGCTGAACTTCTAGCAGGTCCTCACAGAAATCTCAACTGACTCAAAACCACGGAAAACCATTCCATCTGTCGCTGGTGGTAGAGCAGAAGATGCACAGAAAGTAAAAAAGGCATAACCTTTAATCAATGAAAATCTTTCTACCCATTTTTCTGTCCATAGAAGCTAATTTTCGAAATGTCTTAATACTCTCCTTCACTTTGACAGCCTTGTCTTTCACCAGTTTTGACCTTAGCCACTGTGTTAGCCAGAATTGGAAGCAAAAACATTTTTTCAGTTCCCCCTCCCCCCCCCATTTTAAAAGTATGGTGTATTGGATGGACAGTAACATTACCTTGTAAATTTGTTAATTTTTCTATCAAAATATTTCTTATGATTTTTTTAACATGGAAAATAACTGTTTATTTCTGGACTGTAATGCATGGTATTGGCTCAGTAAGAGGAAAGAACCAAATCTAAAAATCCATGCTTCAAAACTAAACACGATAAGAAATATTGAATACTCTTGAATTTTTAGCACCTGAGGATAATTGTTAAGGATGGGGTTAAATATGATCTAACATAAATTATTTTATTTCCTGTTAATTTTTCTGACACCAAAGAGGGTGAAACAATCCCACCTTTACAAAATGTCATGATAGAACCATTTTTATGCTAATTCAAAGTATTTCGAATTTAAAAAAAAATTAAAAACTGAAGGATCAGAAACTTAATCTTTAGTTCATTATTTTATATATCTTTAGGTAGCTGTCTAATATTCTATTTAAATTGTCTCTTACTCGGAGAAGGAATAGGGCTCTGAAAAAGGTAGGTTCTGCACAGAGTTTCCCCATTCATAATCAGGTGTTGAGGATGTGGTTTCCCCCATGCGCCGCTGCCTTCATTAGTAAGTATGGATTTAGGACTGCTGTGAAAGGTTAGGCTAAATTGTCTATTGCAGTTCAGCAGCTTGAACAACCTTAGGAAATGAAAGTCTTTTAACCTTAGTACAGCAGTGATATGACTTAATGGTGCTGTTATCACCTTATAATAACGCAACTGCATGTGAAGCAAGTTGTCCATAGGCCGTTGTTTCCTGCGGAGATGATGGCTCGTGGTTAACACAGCCCAATGGGCAATCTCAAGAGAAACTGTCTGAGAACTTAAAAAGGGCCAGTCAATTAATTTGTTCCATCCCTGCAGGTCAGGAGAAAGATAAAATCACTGCTGTTTACAGCTGATTGTCTCGTATTAAACATAATTATTTTAAACGTTCAGCTATGCTTTCCATGTGGTGTGCTGGGGCTGGGCCACGCACTCTTCACCGGCACCGGTTGGGGTTGGGAACATCATCTCTGTGGTGTGCCGAAACCTTGCACCTGCGACTTGTAGGAATAAAGCACCTTGCCCTCCTTTGAGTCTCGTATTACTGGATCCTGCATCTTCATCAGTTCCCATGCTGCTCTTTTCTCCTTCTGGTATTTTTCTCAATACCTTGCCACTTACCCGCTCACTGTTTTGTACGTGGTTAGTGGCGGCGTTCCGATGGCTCGCGTTTTATGTCCACGCAGTTCTAGCGTTCCCTTACCATATGGTCATCCTGATGTTACCATTTGCCTCAATCATCCTTTTTGTAGCTGCTTGAACATCTTAATTGATCTCATGAGCTATGTTAAAGATTTATAACAGGCGCCGGTGTAATTCATTTCAGAAGCACGTAACTATGCCTTTTTGTCTGATTGGACGTCCACACCTCTCTCCCATAAAAATGTACACAAAGCATGGTCTTTTGTCTCTCTGGGAAAATAATGGTTGTCTTGAAGGATATTAGAAACCTTGTACCGCTCTACCCGATCCAAAAGGATAAGCTATGGACACTCAATTGTTGCTAATAAGATGTTCTCTTCTCTCTCTTAAATAATACCTCCAATTGGAGGTATTATTATTTTTATCCTTCTTCAGTAGTAGTGGAGATGGCAAAACTTTTTTTTTTTTTTTTGGAGTAAGATTCAAAACCATGTGTTGATAGTATTGTTAAGCTGAAATGCATATATCAGAATGGCAACGGTGCCAGGAACTGCTTTTGGCCAGGCCTGTGTTTCTTAGTATATGCGACAGAGGCATGTGCAATTAATGATGTTGGCAAAAGGAGCACTGTAGAAAGAGCACACAAAATGAGAGGTTTGATGGTTTCTGCAAAGTGCTGTGCCCATCTTTTCATGCAGAAAATGAGTAAACCGTTACTCTACATATGATTGGAGCATAACATAGCACTTTTTGATGGGGTTTGTCAGAGAGCGTTCAGAAGAAGCTGTATATTAGAAGCTGTATATTAGAAGATAAATTTCATCACACAGTAAAGAAAATATGTCTAAGGGCAGAGAGGAAAAAGATAGGAAGCATCCTTTGTGCCATTAGAGGGGTGGATTTTTGAGTGTAAATGAGAGCCAAATCCATCTTATGGAGAATTTTCTCTCTGTCTATCTGGATCAGGATATTCAACTGTGGCATAATTGTTGAAAATTGTCTTTGGCCAGAGACTTTTCTCAGGAGCTGTAGCCTTTGTGACTTCCTCACCTGTGTGACTCTACTTGAACTAAAACCATCTTTATTTGCTTTTGGCTTTAGTTTTGATAAGAGGGTGAGTGGCAATCTGCTACCCAGATCTGCACGCACCTTCTTGGTAGGACCTTTGTGTAAACAATACCTGGTCAGAATTCAACTCTGCACTCGCCAGACTGCTCATCAAAGTGAGACAGATGCAGCAATAGTCTTACAACCATTTGGATGAAAAGATGGACGGATGCGACTTGTTTACCTAGCTATCCCCTACTTACCTAGCTATCCCTTTGCCTGATAGTCTTCCCCTGTCTTTCACTCCCTTCTCCTCTTTGTGGGACTAACATGTTCGAATATTGCTCTGTGTCCATGAGGGCAGTTGGCATTTGTTCCATTTTTTTTCTTGTTCTCTGAGTGTCACCCATCTTCAGGTTACAGTTATCTAGCAGTAGTTTCTTTCTAAGCTGTGGCATCTGTACTAGGCTAAACCACTTCTGGTTTCAAATGTCTTGTATTTCTTTTTGGAAACTGAGGTCCCTTTAGTGGGAAGATCAAAGTACTCAAAAGCTTTGTGTTATGTATGGGATCAGGATGAGTCTTTCCACAAACCTGTGCTTCAATTCTGTCCCCTGTAAAATGAAATACTCTACCTATCAAACAAAATTGTAAAGAAAGTTAAACTTGGTTGTAAATTCAGCAAATTCTAATTAATCTTCCTAACACTTGAATAGCCTTAAAAACTGTATAAAGTGTTTGGTTGTTGATTTTTCCCCCCCCCCATCCCCCAAAGGTTGATTGAGCCTTTTGTCTCAGACCTTTCTGTAGCAGGACCATAGGTCACAGGCAGGGTTGGAAAGATTTAGTTTTCTTCTGGGGAGTACAGAGTAACTTATGAGTTATATTTCAGATACATGTCGCTATTTTTCTCCAGTTCCAAATAATTCCATTTTTAGATGTTTGTGGAGTTGAATAACCGAGAGTGACATTATCAGACCCAAGTCATCCAATCAAAGCAGATCTTTCTTAACTGTACGAAAACCAAGATATTACCTCTGACTCTTCAGTCCTGCTCCTCCTCATCTCTCCAGAACTTACATGTGCTCTCTAAAGATCTTTCCATAGCATGTGGCCAGTACTTTGGGGATGGAAACGGTGAATTTATTCCCTGGGCGGTTATATAAGAAAGAGCACAATCTAACCAAAGGAAGGTGTTTCATAGGTGAACAGAGTCTTTATGTAGTCTTCTATTCTGCTTGGAAAATGCTGGAGGAAAAATCTTCCCAGGTTTTGTGTCAAATGAAACACGTGAAGTAAATATGTAAGAAAAAACAAACCAAACATCAAGAGTATCAATAAAATCACAGAAGAAAGCAAGCAATAAAAGTGTGTGTTCACCTTGGCAAGAAACTGTGATTGTGTATTGTCCACCACTTCGGTCTCCTCCAAAGAAACTGCATGCAGGACTTGGAAACAGAGTGAACCCCAGCACCAGGCCTGTGTTTGTACATAACACTGAAACAGCTGGTTTGGATTTTAAAAATTCTCTTTTTATTAGAACACTGACTCTTGTTTATCGTTATTGATTTTATTGGGTTATTATTGACTGACTGCACCCCATGGGCCTATTAGTGAAGTGCTAGTAAAGCATTAAAGGAAGACTTAGGCTTTTCTGTGCTTTGTACTTACAACATTTCCTTTTATCGGTGATTTTTAGCCAGCTGCCTAACTACAAACGTGGGTAGTCTCACCCACCAGAGATTGAAAGAGGGTCAAGAAAGGAAAGAATTTTCTATTTTTTCAATCTGGGGAACAATGAAACAATGTTGTAAGGTTATTTACTGTTTTGTTGGACTAATTTTAATTCTTTGTGAAATGCTTGCATCTTTCTCATCTCCCTAAGAATTAATATTAGAAATAGAGCAAACTCATCAGTCTTACAAAACAATAACAAAAAGAATCTGCAATAACTTTTATATGCTACTTGATCTTTCTGGGTGGAAAGGGAAATTTATTTTCTTATTAATATGAATCACATGATACATGATATTCAGTTAAAGCCAGATGAGAGTTGGGTGAACTCTGATGGGTTGTACATTAAAGCCTAGAGGCCATCTTAATGAAATTTTAGGTATCATTGATTACTCTCTCCTAAGATAGCATGTCTTCCCATAACACTATAATCTCCTAATGGCACTACAGATCCAAATAATCTTTCACCTTTCCCTTTGGTATCTTTTTTTTCTCTTCCATGCTCCATAGAAATGAAGTTGTCAACTTTTTCCGTATACCCCAGTAGAGGGTTATGGGCTGGCTTTAACGAACTGTAGCAGCATCAATGAAAGAGGCACTGAGCAAGCAGTCAAAGCCATTGTCTTATTTATGAAGATTTACATACCACTGGGAATGACCAACAAAACTAGAGGCAACATCATGAATGCATGCAGGGGACAGCTGTCACCGAAGTGTCAGCCCATGGAGTTGCAAAAATTTCAAGTACCTCTTCCTTTTGGGTGGAGAGGAAAGGAAGGGAGAGTTGAAAAGCTATACAGGGATCCTGAAGAAATGAAACAGTGCAGAAGCTATAGGGAAATTACAGAAGTGTCCTGGCATTAGAGCATGATGAATGCACTTAATCCAAAGAGAAGCAAGAAGAATGTACATGTCCCCAAAATTGCATGCAGACAAACAGATGGGGATGGCAAAGAGGTCTCAAGCAGGTCCCCTTTCCTATTAATGGTAGCCTGTTGCTGCTCCTGACTGCTAAGAATATCTGTTACGGAATAACAACAATGGGATAAAAATAAGAGAGGCTTCTGCTCCTCCAAAAGAGCAAGAAAATCACCATACATTAATTATGAAAGTAATATTTTTCTCTGTTAAACCTACTGCTGTGAGTAGTAATAGCTTCCCCTGAAAGCTGTCATAAAGTAAAAATGGTGACAAAGAGATGGCTCTACAGTGTAATGTCAAGCTGAACTAATGGGCAAACTTTATTCTGTACATCTTTGGGGGAATGGTAAGAAAATAGTACCTAGCATTGAATATACAGACAGCCAAGGGTGACCCATAACAATGGCCAGGTGTCCATCAGTTTTAAAACTGCAAATTAAACAGATTTACTGCATTGTCTCTCCCAAGAAGGTAGGTAAATAACTCGCCAAAGAGATATTTGTATTTACTCACCTTTGCTGTGACCCCTGAGGGCAGAAAGGACAGCGTGATCATGACAGAAAAGTGGTGCTGAAAATCATCTAGAGGTCTGAACTGGATGCAGAAGAAAAACACTAACTCCATCCTAACATCCTAACTGCAAATCAAAAGTAAGTTTGTTTTTCAAAATGATTTTAGTGCAGGTTCAGCTCACAAAAGAGGCTGCTTTCCACTTTTAACCAGTCTAAAGTGTGAATGTGTCATTAAATGCAGGAAGTATACTTGTAACTTTGTTCAGATATGAACACCATTTTATTTTAAAAGCAATCCAATTTTGTCTTTGAATTTCACGATGGGTGCAGCAGATAGCAGCCAGGCATCAACAGTTACTATTTAATTTGCTGGTACAATCAAACAGCTAGACGCTCTTACAATTGACTGTGCCCACAATTTTGTGCTTGACTGCAGGTGCAAAATCGCGGATGCAAAATCAGAGCACAACTTGATGATCGCTTAAAAATTTGGTCCATTACTGTTTGAAAGCCTTTAACTTCTGTCTGTCATGTTAAATACAATATTTTGGATTTTTTTTTTTCAGAATTGGAGATGTTCACCAAAATTTACTTTCAAGTATAAATAATTCACCTGCAAGCAGATACTATATTTATACTCTAAAACTGAATGCAAACAAAAAGTTATATTAATTTAAATAGAGTATTTTTACAGAATTTACCTAACCTCCCCTAAACCAACAAATTAACTCATTGTTCCACTTATCCCAGATAAGCTGGTGTTTTCCTTTAAAGTATTTTTTTAATACAGTGTAAAAATCGTACTTTAAAAAAAGAAAATCCTGTTGTGGAAATAAACATAAGGAAGTGTTTTTTAATAATAGCCACCCCAGAAAACTGTGAATGTTATGTGAATTGGATGTTATATTTTTTTATCTGACAAAATACACTTATTAACAAATGCTTTGATGATGCTGTTAGACACAGTGTATAAAGCTATGCGCTGCTCAGCAGCAGCAATATTACAGAAAAGCCAGTGAACTGTGTGCAAGGGTGTACAACAAGCTCTAAAAATTCTGACAAAGTCAGTGACTTATTTATATTTGGCCAAATTCAGCAAAACCATCCTCCTGTGCTAGCCAAGCAATACAATTCAGTGACTGCTTCCTTATAATAATAATAAGCACTTCAATCCTATATTAGATGAATATCAAATATTCTAACCACAGATCAAGCAGTCAGTATAATTTAGGTTTACAGCAGCTAATTAGTTATTTCTGCATAGTGTTAAGTAGGATTTCCCAACTAGTCTACTTCAGAAGACTAGTATTTGGGGGAAAGGTTTGTACTTTTATAAACTAAGAATCGTACTGTATTTTTGACAACTATAAAAACCCCACATTTCTCCAGCAATATTGTTCTTTGATTACTGAAGCAGAGGACCAATTCATTGACCTAACTGTCTTCGTTCATGTGCAGTTCATAACTCCTCCTTTATGCTAAGGGACATCGTATGCTTACACTGATGAAAGGTAGACCAGAGTAGTTGGCGTAGTTAATGCCTCCATGTTGTGCTAAGTATTACAATTACACATGGAATGATGAAGGACAACATTTAATACGAGTTAAAAAGAAAAAAAAGAGAAAGCAAAGATGGAGTTTGTGTATTTGTTTTTCATTTTTACTTTTTCTGAAATTTGAGATTTTATTATTGTAAAAAGGGTGGGGACGCTACAACAGTGTCATCTTCTACTCTCCCCATCCCAATATTCCTGGGGATGGCGAATGGACTATTGAAAGCAAGTCTAGACCTGTTGCTGTAAGGATTCTCAGAAAACTGTCAGAGAGAAAAATCAAATTTGTAGGCCATGGCCAGTGAAATGAGGTGTCTGCAAGTGTCCCTCAACCGCTTCTCTGTTGGTTGCATATGCATGCGCATGACCTTTCTGGGGTCCAGTACTCTTCTTCTTAATCCCTGCTTTTCTGCAGATTCCATTCTGGTGTAGCCAGTCCTGGAGTTAAAGCATTGCTCTTGGGAGTCTTCTTACTCCTTTTGTGTTGCTGCTCATTTTTTTTTTTTTTTTTTTTTCCTCTGGTGAGTAGCTCACTCCTATATGAACAAAGAGTAAGCCACTCAGATCCTGACTGAATATCTGAGGTGCCAGGACTGCTTATAATCCTGTGAGGATATCAGCTCCTGTNTGCTCTTCACTTAAAAGAACAAACAACTCAAGGGAAGAAGTGCAGGGGAATTTATAGGGTTTTTCTACTTTCTTCTTTCTGTAAAATCTTTTTTTCTTTCTTTCTTTCTTATCATCCCATTCCCTTTACTTCCCCTCCATTTCCTTTTCCCAGTTCCTTGCTCTCTTCTAGTTTTTTTTCCTCCCTGTTCATTTATTAATTCTTCTTCCTCACATTATTATTTCTACTCACTCCTCTCCTTGCCAGTTTTAACAGTCCATGTTTTCAGATGGAAAATCTGTCGCCAGAGCCCCTCCTCCACTAACATTAATGGCCACTCTAGAAAGCCTGCCCTGCCCTCCGTCATCTAATTTCAGACACTGAGGGGGCAGACGAAACAGATGGTTGGCACAGGGAAGGATGATTCACTGCTTGAAATCATGGTGCAACATTTCTGAAATTGGTGAGGGAGAAGGAGGTCTGACATTTGACAGAGCCGTGTAAAAATTGCCTGATCCAGACAAAGTTCAGACTAATCACTTGACTGTTATTTTCCAGATGTACTGATCATATGACTGTAATTGTAAAGATTATATTGACAATGCACCATTTCCCAAACATGCTGTACTCATTCTTAACAAAACGATTCTCCCCCAGGATGTTCAGGTCAGACTGCTGTGGTGAATTGCAGGTGTGTTGCCATTTATTCATCTTTGAGGGTTGTGTGGTTGTTTTTTTTTTTTTAAGTTGGTTCATTCATCTACTTTCCAGTTATTGAGGGCTGTAGGTTTTCAGGTACACAATCAATAAAGCTGAGCAGTAAATTTGAGCACTTACTTTCAGGCAGATTTCTTCATAAATTGGACTAAAGTGGCAAGCTTTTAAACATAAAAATAAAGAAGGAACAGAAATAAGCAAGGAAAATTGCAGGGAATCAGCTTTTTCGGCATGTATCTGATGAAAGTTAAATGGATTACTGTGGTCATGGAAATACAAGTGTATAAAGATGCGAAGACCCCAGTATAATTGTAGCAAATATATAAGGCCATGCAGATTCTCTGGATAATGTTTACAGTTCTCAAAATCATGCAGGTGTCCACACCATCAAAGTCTCATTGATTCTTTATAAGTAGCTGCTTGCTGCTGTCCACTTTGGACATCTCCTTCACAGCAGCCTTCGGTCACGCTTTGGACTGAGCCGTGCTGAACCAGAGCAGTAGCTTTCATGTAAAGCCTTTCTAATCAGTGAAGGGACAGCAATCTTGAGCACTGTGGTGGAAATGTCTGTAACCACCATAAAAGCCACTCCTAACCGTATGAGTTGAAAAATGGCTTAGGAGCATGAATTTTAGACAAACAAGTTTGGGGTTTTTTTGGGTGCTCTTGAGAAATTCCAAATCTTTGCTCACCCCTGATGTCAATGGAAAAGTTTAAGCGTCAAGCTTAGTGAAGTTGCTTATAATTAGTCTTGCTAATTTTTATGAATTTCGAGGATAGCTTTCCAAATGTTCTCAGCCTTCTGCTGCTCCTATTGCTCTAAGCATGTCTGCAAATCTTGCTGCTTATTTAGATGTCAAAGTGGTAACCGAAATATTCTTAAATGTCAATGCAGTTTCCGTTTAACACTCTTGAAAATTGGGCCTTTGTTCGCTTTGTCATACTCAAATTGATGCCGAAGAAGGGGAGAAGAGGTGAAAGAACTTGGTTTACGGTTTTCAATTACTTGATTTTAACTCCTTTGAATTCTATGGGTGAAAGTAATCCCTGGCTGATATGGCTTGGTATGTTAAAGAATGGACAAAAATCTAGATCATCTAATATGTTTCCTCAGCTGAAAGCCTGCTTTTATTATCTCAGATAAAATTAACACCTGGAGAGCTTCAAACATGAAGGATGTATTTCCCAAGGGGTTCAGATGTCTCAAACTCCTCGAGACTGAGAACAGGTCTGAAAACATAATGAGCTGGAAAGTATGAAGCTAGGTGAAAATACAATATCTTAAAGAAAAGCTTAGGGGCAGGGGACAGACTGGGAGCATCTCCAAACAGTGAAGAGTAGGAACGTAAGGAAGACCTTTGATAAACAACTATTAAACTTGTGGGCTGTCATCTTCTCCGAAATAGAGGTGATGGAGCCTTCCTTCTGCTCATGACCTGAGCACCTTTTCCTCTGGAGGAGAGTGAGTGACTTTAGTCAGGAGACGCCTGGAAGACCAGACAGGACCTACTTATGGAAATACCCACGCATACCAGCCCTCATCGCAGTTCGTGGCAGGTGCCCAGTACATTTTAAAACTGTCTTACTTTTGCTTTGGTGCTTACATATGTAGTCTGAGTCCATGTTACCAGTTTAGAAAATACTGGTCTTAGGGTCTTATTGAAGAGTTACGGAAATTAATGGAAGCAGCTTTCAGTCAATACCAAGCTGTGGGAAGGAATTCAGTAACCCTTACATAGTTAGGAGTGTTGTCTTAAGATGATAGTGAAACAATTTAAATGAAATATTTCTTGCACTTGTTTTCCAAATGAAAACCTGCATCTTCTAAGTTTATAAAGCTTTGGGGGGTTTTTGGTTGGTTGGTTTTGTTTGGGTTTTTGTTTGTTGGTAGTTCCTTTTTTTTTTTTTTTCTTCCCCCTAAATCTAGGGGTTGTGGTTGGAGTTTTTTAGCAAACTAGTAGCTGGATTCTGCTCTGGACCAGAAGACTTCATATGACTTAGGTATGTGAGATCCTTCTGTGGCAGTGAGATCTAGTCAGTACAACAAATGGAGTTGAGAAAGCATTTCAGACCGACCTAAGCCAGACACCTGCATTTGACCTTCTGAATTGCTTTTTGCACTGCATGAATGCCATTGACTCATCCCTCTTTGACCATTGCAGGCATATATATGTACCCAGTGAACAGGCAGACATCAAAATATCAGCGCCCTCATCTGGACCTGAATTTTTGCTTGTGTGTCTCAATCCTGAGTATTTTTGGTTCTCACTGGATTAAAAAACCTGGACCTTTGACAGCAGGGAGAATTGACTTCCATGAGGCCAGGGGTATGAGGACCTGCTCTAGGACAGGGACCAACTTCAGCACCTTGTAAGAAATTTCTTCTTTTTATTTAATTCTTTTTGGCCTGAAAATATCTTTGGAATGAAGGTAATTGAAGTTGTAGAGCTGTAATAACAAAACCCCCAAATTCCTCATTATTATAGTGTAATTGACGGGAAAGGCTGAGAAGTAAAAAAGGAAAATATTGACTTTCACGCATTTAAATTTTATTTATGTGATGTCGGTCCAAAATCACCAAAATAACTCATGATACTTTATATGTGCATATATACGTGTGTATGTATATGTGTATAACAGATCATTTTTTAAAAAATGTAAGTTTCTTAGTTTTCCAAAAATGAGCTGTCTCGCAACTTAGGGAAGAGCTGCAGACATGCTTTTGTCCTTTCCCACCAATCTAAAACTTCAAAGGCTGGATAGGACTTTACATGAAACATAACTTAATGATTTTTATCTCACAGTGGATTCTGGGAACCTCTGCTATCTGATGCTACTGAATTTGACAAATAAAAGGAGTTTTTCTCTTCCCAGGCCTTGCCTTTTTGAATATGATTCTGAATAAACGTTCCTAATTTCATGGCCTCAGTAAAAAAAAAAAACAGAGGAAAGGAAAGCAAATGACAAGTTTGGATGAGAGAAACTAATACAATTACATTTGGCAACATCTAGCTGAGAGTTTATGAAAGTCTGCTTTACTTTCTAAGAATAATCACGACTGCATTTTTTTTTTTAAAGACTGCTTTCCAGGATATTGCTTGTGCTTTCACTTTTATGACTTGAAGAATAGGTATATTTATCATTATAGGCAAATGTTAACACAAATTTGGTTACATTCAAGCCTTTAAACTTAAAGGAACTGTCAAGAAATTATTCAATGCATTAAAAATCCTAGCAAAAAAAGTGGAACCTTTTCTGTTTATACAGAGATTTTACTCTGTTCTGAGGGCTTGCTTTTCTTTTTTCAAATACAGGTAGCCTTTTAATAGCATTTCATATAGCTTTCCATTCCCGAAAGTGTATATTAGTTGATACATTATGAGACTGTATCATTTACAGGAACTTGGCAAATATGACCACGCTGCTCTTGATCATCAGAAAACTGTATTTAGGTCTGAATTTCTAAATGATTGGTAAGCAAGGAATTTTTAAGAGAAGAGGCAGAATTTGCAGAAGGTGTGCATTGCAAGTAATTTAAGCAGCTCAGATTAACCGCAGTGGGGTTGAACGCTTCTTTGTCAAAGAGCAAAATAAATCCAGTATGGTTTGGAGAATGCTTGTGTTTCCGTAGAAACTCGTCTTACCTCTAGAAGTTATCTGTATGGTGTTCTTGAAGAAAGAACTTACACAAGGCAGTCATAACTAACTAGGAAAAAACAAGCTTGATATTTCTCTCTTATGGCTGAGTATGCACCAGGCATTTCACTACAAAAATAATAAGCATGAAATTGCGGAAAAAGTGAAGAAAAGTGGTGGTGGGGAATTGGATCACATATTGATAGTAAAAGCAGTGAGTGTCCTGGATGGACTCTTTATGGTGATTAAGCAACATTTTATATTTGTTAGCTTTTCCCAATTAATTTTGGACAATTTCACAAACTGGATCATTTGTTACCGAACTTGTTCATTTGTTACCAAAATACCTACTTTTTTGGTATTCATTTAAAGATTAAAATCAGCTTCAACACCCAGTAATAGTTCGAGATAGGAAAGATTATGAAGGGAGTTATAACGAGATCTTGGCTTTCTGAAAGGAAAACCAGACCTATGTGTAACTTGGAGACGAGAACTAGGACTCTTACGTGGGGTTTTTTTGTGGGTTTTTTTGGTTTAGCTTTGGTTCCCTCTTCACCTAAGCTTAGAAAACGTAATTGCCAGGAAAAGAACACAGCTCTCGTGTGCTGACTCTGGGGAAAATACGTATCCCCATGGGATAATGGAAAAATGCTTCATGGGGTTTTTGGGCACCTCGACACCACCCAGGAACAACTTCATTTTACAGCTCTGCCAAAAGATGTCGCCGGACACCCAGCACCCTGCCAGGGTATCTGCTCCGCCGGGCACGGGGAGCCCTGCCAAACTGCACGCATCCAACCCAGCCAAGAGGCTTTTCCTCAAAAGCCTGTTGCCTGAGCACAGCCCAGCCTGACCTCAGTTAGCTTCCGAGATCAGTGTTGTACCATGGTATGGCTGAAGCTCTTTTCCCATTTCATGAGCTATTCCTCGATCTCGTATAGGAGAACTTTGTCCGGGTTCAGGCTTTGGTGATTGTGCTGTGCAATGAGCCAAAATGCCCACAGAAGTCTGACTGGAAAATACAGCAAAGAAATAGCAAACAATGCAATGAGCTCACACTGTTTATCTTTGTATTTAAGTATTTCTTCCTTTTTGAGCTAAATACTCTTTTGGATTTTTGCTTGTCCCATTCACTGCTGAAAGGCCAAGTTCATAACTGGACTGTAAATAAGCAAAAATTACAAAAAAAAAAAAAGGTGGGATTTCCATAACGTGTCCAGAAATCTGTGTTGCATCCCTCGCCCAGGCAGGGTACTCTTGTTAACTGTAAATATGTTGGTGGTTTGTTTTTTTTGTTTTTTTTTTCCCTCCCCGTGTGGGCAATGAATCAGCAAATGCTACGGGAGTTCAGGGTGAAATGTCAGGTGCTATTTCAACAGTCAGTCTTTCACAAGCACTAGGGTGGATCCTTGCAGAGGGTACCGACCTCTGAATTAGGGACCCGGTGGCAGTGGTAACGCCCTTATCTCTGCTCCTCTCTGAATGAGAAAAATAATGCCTCCCAAAGATGTGCTGCCTATTTTGGTTAATTGATGCCTGACCACAAAATGTTTAATAAATAAGTTCTGTCTGGAAAATATTATTCCCTGAAATCATGTCTGAATTACACAAAAGTCGAATTAAGTCAAATTAAGTAATTGAGAAAGCATCTGCTGTGTGGAAGGATGTTTGTTTGTTTGTTTGTCCTGTATTTTGTGGGTTTTTTTTTGGTTTACCAGGACAATCACTATAGCATCTGTCTGGGAGGAGGTTTATTTGCAGAACTACAGCGCAAATCTGGACGTGAGGGAGTATTACAAAGAAATGGCATGTCTTTCAATTGAAGGCTACAAATAGGTTTGCAACTTTCTTCTGTCTTTGGTAAATTACCCAAGTGAGGCCAAATCACATTCCTAAAGACAGTCCCCTGGCATCCTTCAATAAACAGATTTTGCCCTGTGTATAAAATGTTTAGCTCAGTGCTTTATGAAGTAAAGGTCATCTGAACAGAGATGTTGCAATAAAGGGCTGCCTGAAAGTGCTTCCACTGAGCGTGAATAGCAGCAATATTGCCTTGAAAACTCTGTGCTAATTGATTAAACTTCCAACAAACTAATTTTAATTGGCCATACTAGGTTAACTTTATTCTTCCTTTTTATGATTCCAAAGGTTTGTTAATGGTGCATGTACAGCCCTGGTTATTTATTACCAAAACAATATTAAGGTATTGGAGAGAAATATGCATGCTATAGAAACTCTGACTTTTTTACATGTGAGTTTTCTGCAAAAATGCACCTGCTCTCAGCTGGTAGGTGAAAGAGCCACCACTTTCTTCATTGCTGCTGGTCCTCAACTTTCACACGTTTGCACCCTCATGTTGTTCCTAAATCTGATATCGTTCCTGGAGTTCTTTGAGAAACAGTCACTGCACATCCTGAAGGCACATGCAGTGCTCCTGCACTTCTCATTTATGGCTGCCTGTGACAGCTCTTGAGGGTTATAAGCACCCCCAGGAATGTATGAAGCATATATATTTTAAGTTAGGGTTAAGCTGTCTGGTAATTAACTACCAACCCCCCTGCTGATTATCCCCAAATACTTGATATCCTTTCATATCTTGCTGTAGAGCAAAAACTCTAGGTGCTTTGGATCTATGTATAAAAGCTGCTCTTATTTCAGTTCTGTAATGGTGAAACTAAAGACAGACATGCTTTTTGTTGTCTCAGTGCATACGTATTGGTGGATTTTAGCTATAAAATGCCTGTGCAATGGTTGGAAAGTTGGTATTTATTTTCTCCAACTTTAATCCACCTTTCAGTGGAGATAGTCATGTTGGAGGCTCACACATAAATGGGCTCTAAGCTTAACGCAAGAGCTCTAGAGAAGGGAAGCAGTGTGTAGATACCACTACTGGTCTGCAATTTCAGTTAATAGTGCAGTGTTGTTCCCTTCTGGTGTTTAAATTTCTACAGACACAGATGTAGTATCTGTGTCTGTAGAAAACCAAGCTTCTCTCCTGCAGCATGGTCCACAAAGCAGGCCCTGCCACTGAGACTGGAGGAAATGTACTATTTCTTTACCTTGGTTTCTGGAGGGTAGCAAAGAGGAGGCTGCATGTTGTGTCTGGAACAACATGCATTGTGATCTAGGATGTGATGCTCCTACCTCTGATATTGCCCTTGCGGGTGATCATGAGCATATCATCCTCTTCTGGGTATGTTTCTTCCTATGCTGGATTGGAAAAGTTGTACTCGTGTCTTCAATTCTAAAATGTTTTGATCTACTGATTAAAAAATGCTACAGGAGGAGCACGTTGGTCTGTTTGTGGTGATATGACTTTTTTTTTTATTATTTAATGCATTTCAAAAGGGTGTAGTAACTTGGCAGGAACCATTGCTTTATGTAGAGGTAACAGATGACAGATATGCCACTCCTGCAACAAGGTGGTGGTGCTGAGTTTTTTAGGCCCACAAACTGTTGCTCCATGAAAGGAAAAGAACAGGACTTGTTCTTGAGCAGAGCTGGACCTCCCATGCCTCACTGATGCCTCATAGAATTGTTTAAGTTGGAAAAGACCTCCGAGATCATCAAGTCCAACTTTTAACCTAACACTACCAAATCTACCACTAAACCATGTCCCCAAGTGCCACTTCCACACGTTTTTTGAACCCCTCCAGGGATGGGGACTCCACCACCTCCTTGGGCAGCCTGTTCTGATACTTGACCGCTCTTTCAGTAAAGAAATCTTTCCTAATATCCAATCTAAACCTCCCCTGGCACAACTTGAGGCCATCTCCTCTTGTCCTATCGCTAGTTACTTGGGAGAAGAGACCAACACCCTCCTCACCACACCCTCCTGTCAGGAAGTTGTAGAGAGCGATAAGGTCTCCCCTGAGCCTCCTCTTCTCCAGGCTAAACAATCCCAGCTCCCTCAGCTGTTCCTCATAGGACTTGTGCTCCAGACCCTTCATCAGCTTCATTGCCCTCCTCTGGACATGCCACGGTGCCTCAATGTCCTTCTTGTCATGAGGGGCCCAAAACTGAATGGAGCATTCAAGGTGTGGCCTCACCAGTGCCGAGTACAGGGTCACGCTCACTGCCCTACCCCTGCTGGCCACACTATTCCTGATACAAGCCAGGATGCTGTTGGCCGCCTTGGCCACCTGGGCACACTGCTGGCTCATATTCATCTGGCTGCCGACCAGCACCTCCAGGTCCTTTTCCGCGGGCAGCTTTCCAGCCACTCTTCCCCAAGCCTGTAGCAGTGCATGGGGCTGTTGTGACCCAAGTGCAGGACCTGGCACTTGGCCTTGTTGAACCTCATACAGTTGGCCTTGGTCCATTGATCCAGCCTGTCCAGATCCCTCTGTAGAACCTTCATACCCTCAAGCAAATCAACCCTCCTGTCCAACTTGGTGTCATCTGCAGACTTGCTGAGGGTGCACTTGATCCCCTCGTCCAGATCATTGATAAAGATATTAAACAGAACTGGCCCCAATACCGAGCTCTGGGGAACACTGCTTGTGACTGGCTGCCAACAGGATTTGACTCCATTCACCACAGCTTTTTGGGCCTGGCCATCCAGCCAGTTTTTTACCCAGCAAAGTGTATGCTTGGCCAATCCACGAGTAACCAGTTTCTCCAGGAGAATGCTATGGGAAACTGTGTCAAAGGCTTTACTAAGGTCTAGGTACACAACATCCATAGCCTTTCCCTCACCCACTAAGTGGATCACCTTGTTATAGAAGGAGATCATAGAAGGACTTGCCTTCCATAAACCCATGTTGACTGGGCCTGATCACCTCGTTGTCCTGTACGTGCTGTGTGATTGAACTCAAGATGATCTGCTCCACAACCTTCCTGGCACTGAGGTCAGACTGACAGGTCTGTAGTTCCCGGGATCCTCCTTCCAGCCCTTCTTGTAGATGGGAGTCACATTTGCTAACTTCCAGTCAACTGGGACCTCCCCGGTTTGCCAGGACTGTTGATAAAGGATTAAAAACCCCTATCATCCTGGGGCTATGGTTGTAATCAACTGCCCATCGCTTCTGCATAAGGCAGTGGCTGTTACTGAGATCAAAACCATCATCTTCTTCCTTTGGGCATGGTATGCAAGGTGTGGGTAACGCAAGCATTGCATCTCTTAAAGCACTCCAGATGCATTGTGTGGAGTGAAGATAATAATGATGTCACGCACAAAATGGTGTCACGCCATGAGCTCTGCCAGGTGCCTGCGTATGGTTCATGTTTGTTGTGCAGAGCTCGAACCCATCTGGTTAGGAAGAAGATGTGTTAACGAACTGCTTCCCCCTTCTAATAGGCATTTGGGATCAGCATTTGTTGGTAGGCACAAGACCTGCTGTCTGCTACCTGGGCGGGATTTAACACCTCTGCTTGAGGGGGGGCAGCTCACCGCTTTGTGCCCCCACCGAGGGCTCGTCTGCCCGGTGCTCCAGATGGACCATCGGTCTGCGCGTCAGCGCGCCGCTGCCAGCGAGTTGTCACCAGGCTTCTGGCTCGGGCTACCCATGAGTATATGCTGTAGACTGTCGAAACACTTTAGGGAATCTGTGTTACTAGCAGCAGAAAAAGAAACCTATTCTGGGACTGCCACTTAGTCTGAGTTTCGAGGTAGTTGAAAGAAAAGGGGAGGTTGAGGAAGCTAGCTTTGCTCTGCGGTGGGCAGTGGGAATGCAAATAGCAGCTCCGAAGATGCTCAAAAACACATTCAAAACATGACCAGTGGACAAAATCTCTGAGCCGCTTCTCCCTGCTTTGATTTCAAATATGTCCCCTATTCCTGCAATAGGGTAGCAGCCAATTTATTTAGGGAGAGCTGGGCTGAGAAAAATGTTTTGATTAACTAGAATAGGCCCGTTTATTTAGGTGTTGCAAATTTTGGGCAAAGGCCGCCAACTATCTTTAAATTAGACACTGTAATAGGTGATGATTGTGCAATATGGACTTGGAGCTTTAGTATATGAACATTAAATTTATTACAGTACCCTCTGAGCTTGGGTCTCACTTGCCAAATAGGCTAATCTACTAATTCACTTTGCTTCTAGCTGCTCTCAGAACAAAACCAAGTTTCAAACATTTTCCATTTGCAATTGTAATCAAAGGACAAGCAGTGATACAAGAAATGAAGCAATGTGGGTGAAGTAGAACAAAATCATTTAGTGGGCTACTGGAGTAACAATTTAAAATGTTTAAACATGCCAAAAGGAAGGGGGGGGATAGACCAGAATTCCACTTTCATGAACAATGTATCAGAAAATGAGTGAAGCTATGAAGTGCTGGCTAGAAATCTAAGGTGAGGGTGTTTTGGGGTTTGTTTTGTTTTTCTATTTTATGTATTGAAAGGATTTAATGCATCTGAAAACTTGGCAAGCAAGTTCCGGTATTGGAGGCATGATCTAACATTATACACGGGGTTCCTCAGTCCAAGGGGCTATCAAGTTTGGGTGGTACAGGGAATGAATGTGAGTTAAAACAGAGTTAATGGGGTTAAAGATCTGAGATCAGAAAGTATTCTTGAGCAGAAGCGCTAAGGTGGTGAAGGATTATCTCACCTGATGGCTGGGTTAGAGAAGAGCATTGTGGCGAGGACTGGGATTTTACAGGACTAATGTAACTTGTGGGCTGTCTTCAACTGCGTGTTCCGCCCCCCCGCCCCCCCCCCTTTTTTTTTAATAAAGTCTACAAAATGTTCCAAAACTAGCTTCTTTTCCTGTCTTCTTTTATTTTTTTTTTCTTTTTATTTCCCCCCCAGCCTCCCGAAATGTCATACAAAACCCTCCAGCTCTCTTCTCTAGGCCCAATTAGTGCTTTCAGTTCATATTAGGTTTCGGTATCTATCCAACCCTCCCCACAGGGTTTCAAGGCCCTCTGCAGCCCTGTTGGCCACCGCCTTCCCACCAGCAGAACTCTGCTCCCTGCAGGTCTTTCCCAGGCATGCTGCCCACAAGGTATGGCCGGAGTCTCCTCTTGCTCTTAATCACTATCTGTTAAAGTCAGTTGCACACTGGTTTTATTTTTGGTGTAGACGAGTGACTGTTACCTCTTATATCCTCCAGCCCATAGATGCTGCAAAAGTTTTAACTGTCCAAGCATACCTGCTTTGTGGGGAATGGGATGTGGAAAGGAGTGGTGAAATATTCGCCGGATCTTTTCCTGGCAAATATCACTGCGTGGTTCTTTTTTTTTTTTTTCTTTAGTGTTCTTATCTCTTGCTAAATATTTCCTGCCAGTTGTGGGTTTTTTTGTTTCTTTGTTTGTTTTTTCCTTCCTCCTGGATTTCTTTTACCTAGTAGAAGACCAGCTTTCTGAACTGCGGTGTGGTCTAGAAAAATGAGTTCCGATGAGGATAGAGGTAGAGAAAGAGAATGAAGGAGATACAAAAGTTTTTAGCTTATTCAACCTACCACAGTGAGGGCTAAGAAGTCATGCTATGATTTTTATATGAACTTTGGGATGTGGGCTTATCACCAGGGAAGGGAAAGGCCTTTAAATTGGAGAGCAGTGTTGGTGCCTATTCATCCTGGTCCTTTCCAACTGCTTTGTGTCCGTGTTTCACTAAAACAAGTAGTAATGCTTACCTGCGTGGCTTTTGCAAGGGCAAGAAGAAGAGGAGGCCTTTCTGAGCACACTTTTATCTTTTCCAGGCTAATTAAAAGCTGCAGAAGCACATTAAAAAAAACTATGACTACTTGGGACAGTCTCACGATTGTTATAGGTTTTGTTGTTAATCCGGACTAGAAATCACAAATTAGGAGAGAGAAAAGGGCGGGGGCAGGGAGAACAAAAAAAGCAAGCAAACAAAAAAGCGTTGCTAAATTCTCTTTTTTATCCTCCCTGAATCTTTTTCTCTTCCCAGCCCAGGGAGTCTAGTCCAAAGTGTGGTAATAAGTATATATTGTTATTTGAAACAACTGGACGAATGTTTAACTGTACAGGAGCTTTTCTTATCTGTGTAGTGTTACAAAGTTATAAACCCCCTTATTAGCACCCTTTAGTGATGAGTTGGAATTAATGGCCCTGAGCTACGCTTCGAGCCATCACTTCCTCCCAGATGGTCATTAATCCTCAGGACGTGCCCTGTACGTTGCTCGTTATTGCTTAAATAAAGATAATATTTTGTAGCTTTCGAAAAATTTTATGCCACTATTCCTTTAGCATACTTGTTATTCTGCTTTCAGGAAGGTGTACAGCATGGCAAAAATTGTGCTTTATTGCACCCTTGTAACTCCTCTCACTATCAGCCTGGAGCGGAGGTTTACAAAGCTGGACAGTTTTTAAAAAAACATGTATACATAATATTGCATACATAATAGATGGGAATGGTTCCAAAACAATCTATTGCATAATTACCTAATTAATACAATCTGTAATAATTAAAAATCCTTTGGAGAATTTGTAAAAACATTTTACTATGCATGTGTTGTAGATAATTTTTAGACTCAGCGTCTCAGCTGTTTGCTTTTTTTGTTGTTTTTAATTTGGTCTTTCAAATTGCCAACAGTCTTATTGCTGCTTTGTGGCCCAGGCACTTAACAAATTTCATTTCTCAAATGGAAGGGACCAAATTTTCTCCCCAGAAGCGCAGTTCACAGGCAAGGGCAACATTCAGTGCTAACTTTTCTTTTGCAGAGACGAACACAAAAGACAGGTTTACATAAGGATATTTCAAGGGCTTTTTCAACTGTTGGAGGGACTTAATAAAGAAAAATAAAAATTTCAAAGTAACCAAAATTGCTTTGGGCTAGACTTTTAAATCAAGATACAAAAATTGATTTTGCAGATGCGTAATAACCCTACTCATCTCAAAATGGTCCTACAGTGCGATTGTATTAGTGGTACTTATTTAGTCTAGCAGATATTCTGGAGCATTACGTAAACCTCTACTTCTGTAAGTATCAGCTATGTGGCCCGTGGTGACACCTATTTTTATGTTTGAGACGTACAGGCAGGACATGAGGTGGTGCCCCAAAATTGCTTTTACGTGGTGACGAAGGTACAGCGCCCCCGTGCATGCCGGTGACACTCAGTCTCTGGTTATACCATACCTTTCCTAAGGAAAGGGCAAGCCAGTTGATGGCAAATAAGTGGTGCACGTAGTTTCAGCAGAAATAGGAGGAGATGCTTACTTAACAGCTGGACAACTCCAGTCCTCTGCCCCTGTACCTGGAGCTCTTGCTGTTACATTCAGCAGAGCAGCCCTGCAACTGAGCACAGAAGCAGTATTAGCCCTGCAGATGCTCCATTTCAGGTCAGTTCTCCTTTCTCTGCCTCTAAGATAGCATGGGAAAGCTTTTTATTTCCCTTTCCATTTCCTTTTTTTTTTTTAGAAACCCAAACAGGCATCACAAGCAAAGGGTAATGGTGAAATCCATGCTGTCCTGGACAACCCCACTGACTGCAGCTGATGCCAGTGCTACAAGCAGAAGCTTTTTTCTCATTTTTCTCCCTCTGTGATACCTAAAATAAAATGCTTTTGATTTGTTAAATGTGGTCAAAAAGACCCGGTCTACTAACACCTTAATATCGGGTAATTAGTTAAAATTGGGGCATCCTGGGATCTATAATCTTGACTTTGCTGTTACCAAATCATCAGCAGTTCAAAAGCCAGACAGCAAACTCTTCTGCAGAAACAAGACTCGTGTCATTAAAACTGACACTGGCTCCTTGTTGGTGAGAGAATTTTTTTCTTTGAATAAATGATTAAGCATAGTGGACAGCATTAAGTGTGTGGTGAATGCAGGAGGTTCTCAATGAATAATTATTAGAAAAGAAAGGATTTTTGCTTTATCGAAGTGCGGGATTGCATCAAATTGATTCTTAATTGTGAAATCCATTTTTCACCTCGAAAGAGCCACTTAATGGTTTTGTCAGCTTAGTTTGTTGTTTAAGTTTACAGTAACTGGAGTTACTGAAAAGAGTCTATAGTACCTGAAGTGGAAATGTTCACCTTCCTTTACTTCTGGTTTTTAGAAGGCCAGCAGAAATAATTCATTTACCAGCGAAAGCAGAGTGGGCAATTCATCCTTTTGGGTTTATTACTTGTCATTGCACACCAGCTGACAGAAAAAAATCCCCAAATAACAAAGTAGAGAGTGAGAGCAACAAAACCACCATCTTTCCATCACACCAGCAAGACAGCGAAAGATGCAAGACTGAGCACAGTGTTGTGTATGACGTTGTTGTCGGTTTTATATAGTGTTAGTAAAACCGTGGTGGAAAAACCGCAAAAGGGAGCTTTAGAAGTATGGTCTTGTGGAAAAGATTTTGGTTTTATTTTGGTTTCTGGAGGCTGCTTGAGGCACGCCCGGCAGCATGGAGGCTTTGCCTGGGTGCTGGCCGGGATGCGCGCTGTGAGGGGCCACCCTTGGCTTGCTGCCCTGTTTGCCTGTTATTGCTCTTCACCAGTGATGCCCAGCACACCATGCCAGAGCAGAAAGATACTTTTCCTTTCTAGAGAGCACCTGGAACTCAGAGGCATTACTTAATTTGTTTTTTTGGTTTTTTTTTTCTGATATAATTGTCTTTCATCAACAAAGCAGTACTTTCCAACCTTCTTGTTATATAGAGTGTGTTTTGGACTCGGAGTCAGTAAACAAGGATGGAACGTCAGCCCAAATGTGTGCCGTTCAGTCCCCAGACCATGGGATTGTGGTTCACTGGCCACCTCTTCCCTGCACAAGCGCTGCAAGAAATTCCCCCTTGCTCAGCACTGCTGTAAATCTTCCAATGACAAACTCAGCTCAAACTTTTGGCAGCAAGGTTCAGGCAAGTTAAGGAGCTCCCCCGATACACTGTGTACCTAAGATATTTAATTCTGGCTGCAGATGTTAAGTAACTTCTTGATTTTTCATAACCTAGGCAACTAAAATACTTCTTTATTTTTTTTTAATCTCTATTTTGCAATCACTGTGAATCATATGATCAGCCTAAGGATATATATTTTGCAAATGAAACCAGATTATTATTAGTCTTAGCTATTTCAGCATGAGGAAGAAAGAATTAAAAAAAAAATATTCTATGTATGTTTTGCAGACCACTTGCTATTTATTTTAACAACTTCTCAAATACACACCAAGGAAGGCAATGACCACATGAAATACTTGCATGTGTGCAGGGTGGCCCATATAAGTGATAACTTTGAGAAACCTGGAACGCCAGATTTGGTCTACAAAATAAAATTAATAAGACCCCCAAACCAAACAAACCATATTTGGGGCTAAAATGAAAATGAGGACACACATTTCTATGACCTTGTCATTTCCCCCCCTCCCCTGGCAGGATATTTCTTGAGAGAAATTGCGCCAGCACATTAGCATTTGCGGCCCTTTAATATACCTTCCTGGAGGTATTTTTTTCCAAAAAGACTACTTCTGGAAATGACAGCAACATGCTTGGTACCGCTCCAGCTGTCTGGCAGTGAGGTGTGCTCAGCATCACTTGCCTTTCGGTGGCTGTTTTAGGGCACCTGTGGTTTATTTGCCATGTTATACTTTTGAAGTTTTGCCTCTCTGACTCTTTCAAGAGATAACATGCCTGCCAACGTTTGTTGGTAGCCTGCCACAACTCAAATACTAACCTGTAACTTCTCCCGAAGTCACTACTCAGGTGTCACATATCACTTTCAGTAATTTTTTTTGATAGCCATAATATGATCATGACTAATGTTATTCTTGCTGCGCGCTTTATTTCCCTGTGTCTTTGCAAACAGTTAACGCTAATTCAAAATGAACGGCGGTCGTTTAAATCATTTGTGACCTAGTGGTGTAAGAGGATGTAGCACTTCATCTGAAAGGCTACAGTATGTTTTGTGACATCATCGTGACATGATGTAAAACATCATGTGACAGCTCTTATTGCACAGGTGTCATTACGCTTTGCATCAAAATGTTGAAAATACCTTTTGTCAGTTTGCTAATTGCCTTGCGTTCCTGTCTGGTAACCTCCAGCGCCATCACCTTGGCAAAGCGTAGAGGGATGAATGCAATGGTGCTTCTACCCTCATGCCCAACGCTGCCCTGTCCTGTACCAGACAAGGCTGCAGCTTGCAGCAGGCACGACTCCTACTCTGATTTGTGGCATTATGTTGGCTGCTTTTGGCTCTGCAGTAATTTTAAAATTATTTATTTAAAGGCATGAGGGTTACTCTTTGGGCTAGAAAGTCTTCTACTGATCCCAGCTTCAGCCAGCATCAACTCTGACTTCATTAAATAGAGTCAGATTCTGGAAATTGAGCAAAACTAACTAACATGAGAGTTTTTAAGGTCTTGGGCCCAGTGACGACATCTCCAATGGGGAGGGGAATAACCTCCATCTGGACTGGAGGGGTGGCGTGGCAGGACCTCTTGTGGCTCTTCCTCTGGGAAATTGCCGGTAAAGTTGTCAAAGCTTTTCTGACAAATCTTGGAAAATGAGGCTCTGGATAATAACGTCTTGGCATGCAGGGAAAGAAGGGAGGAAAATTTTTATAGTAATGATAAGTGGTTTGTTGTTTTTAGTTTTGTTTTTTTTGGTTGGTTGTTTTTTTTTTTTTAAAAAAAAAGGGCCCAAAGGCATCATTGTGCTAAGGAAGCTGTAGATCTGATTATTTTCCCTAGCCATTTTTTCCCATTACCTTCAACTGAACCAGGATTTCACTTCTTGAATTCTAGAGTTTATCTGAACATTTAGATCATACTGACTGCTTGAGCTGTACCATAGCTTTTTTAAAGGTCAATGTCCGCTGATGCCTAGAAATGCAGTTTTACTTGTTGCACAAAGTGCTTGGCAGCACAGCATGGTTTTTCATTTACACTCAGTCCTGTTGCATGTCTTGTACTCAGTCGGATGGGTCTGTGAGTGGGAGCCCCTGGTTCTTGCTCTGGGACAGCTAGGAGCTGTCTTCTGCCTTCCTTAAATAAGATAGACACACAAAAAACTATGAAACTACTTTTCTCTGCAGCATACATTGCATCAACCAAGGGAAGTGCATCTATAATATACAAAGCAAAACGCCTGCCCCCAAGAAGTCCTATCCCTTGATTTCTAACTTTGTGTAAAGTTGGAATACTTGGCCTTTTGTAAGCTTTAAAGGAATAAAGTCCAACATCCCTCATTATGATTTATTGTTGCTGGAATAGAAATCTTTCACATCTAAAATCAGTCTGGGCTATTACAAACTCAAATTGAAGCAACTAGAGTGTTACATATGGATCAAATATAGCCCATAATTAACCAATGCCAGCATTATGTTATTACCCACAATTTACAATTACAGTCCATTTACACAGTGTTTTATTCTGTGATTATCCCATGGAAATTTGCGATAACTATCAGTGCAATCAGTAAAGCTTACATTTAAACTTTTTTAAACAACTGAGCATGAGAAATAAGATAAGCTATTGGAGAATTTTACAGGTGTTAGAAAAATTGGTCAAGGAATTGTCGTTAGTGTGCTTATGATTCATGTTGTTACCCGCTCTATCTCTTTGTGTAGGAGCGTTTTGCTGATACCTTTTGATAAGAGTTTACAGGTAATTAGTAAGCTATGACCCCTTGCACTTTTTTTCCTTTAACTCTAAAGGCATGCATTTTTAGGACAGTTTATTATTTTGATTGTTTTAAACGTGGAGCTTTATGGAAATCACTGGTTTGGGATTGAAACCTCTCATTCAAGCTTGAATCAGAAGGTTTTTATGCTCTGGATAAATTGTCTTTGGTGGCTTTGCTTAATTTTCTCCTCTCACTCCTCCCCAGTTACTCAAAAAAGCTTTAAGGAAAAACTTTGAGCTGGTGTTTTCCCTCTTCCATACATGGTGTGATGAAGCAGAAACTTAAGGAGAAAATTGAGTCATGAAAATTCAGTCAACTGCAAGTAAAAATAAATGACCAAAACAGAAGTGAGGTGTGAAGTGGGCAAATTTTTAGTAGCCCTGGAATATGGGCTTCCAGTAAATTTGTTGCAGATGACATGATTCATATAGTTTTATTGCACACAAAGTTTATTTTGCAAATTATGGATCCTTTGATACCACTGCGGTGGGTGCTTTAGGAATCCTTGAGATATTAGATAGATATAAGTACGTAAACCAGGCAGTGCTTACCAATGTCAGAGGCATACATTGAAGGGTTTTATGTTGGTCAGGGACTAGATTTTATCCTCTGTTTTAGGAGACATTTATTACAAGGAGATCTTCCTGATAATTTTTTAATGGTGTGCCATGGAGCATTATTTAATTAAATGTCATATAAACTGGACAAGGAAAAGTTCAGCAGGGCAACTGTATTTGGTATCCTTTATAATTTGTTCCTTAACTGTTAGTTAGGTAGCTGTACTCTCTAAGTCAGGTTTCCTAAATGAAGAATCACTGCCTCTGGATACATGAAGAAATATGATTTCAGAAAACCCATAGCTCCAAAGCAACTGGGCACGTATCTTCAGCAAGGTATCCTCTCCCTTAAATACATGCAAAAGCTGAGAGAAAGATTGTCCTTAAGCAGAAATTAAATGAGCCTACAGTAAGTGACATAATGTTGAGTCTGGGGGCATCAGGATTGCTAAGGGAAGGGAGGGAGGTGCAGAGGGGAAAAAACAACAGCCAAAGATCAGTATAACAACAGTCAAAATGGTGAGATGGAGATGGTCATTTATCCAAAGATTCCAATAAAATGTTTCTAGTTTGGTTTACTTTAGGTCTGGCAGTATCAATTTGAATATTGCCATTTAATCTCCAACCTGTATATTCAGTGAAGGACGCCTTCTATAATTTTTATGGGAACCTCACTAAGAAAGTCAGTCAACAATCTGTTCCTTCTCAAAAAAAAAAAAAAAAAAAAAAAAACAAAAAAAAACANAAAAAAAAAAGAGCTCAAATCAAATAAAACAAAAAAGCTTCTGTCCACTACAGAGAATGAAGGCCCAATACACTCAAAAGCACTGAATGGTTGGATATTCATCTGAAAAAGTCAGTGAGAACTGTGACTCAAAATGACCCAAATTTGTAGTGAAGCTCACGGAGTAATTTGGACAAATGAACTGAACAAATATTTGCATTTAAATCGGGAGCTGAGCGAAGGCTCGTGACAGCTAAACAGGTCAGAGAGCCTCTGGCTTGGGCACTTTGACATCCAGAATGCTACGTGGTACATTTCTAGAAGCTAAGTTTAATTTAAGATGTAGTTCTCTGTGAAAATGAAAGCTTTACTTGCAACACTTAGGGGGAGGATTTTTCATATGTGCTCATTCATATGTGTCTAATTTCATTCCACATAAATTTGCTGGGAATTTAACCACAGCCATCAGTTAGAGTTGAGTTAGGCCAGTGCTGATCACTTCAATTGTCTGACCAAAATGCCTTTGATGCCTTTATTGAAAACATTAAGAGAATTAATACCTCCCAGAATCTCAGCGAGGGAAGAAATGATGGGGATGGAAATAGTAAGAACATCAGGGATATGTCAGAAGACCAGGAGATCTTGAAATCCTGACGCAGAAACCTTAGCAAAACTGCACACCTTAGGACTGCTTTCCTTAGGGAAATGCAGTTATGTAGCAAAAGCATTTTTGTTAGGGAAATTATAATCTCTTTCACTTGATAAACATATTGAGGATACATTTCACCCCTTACACGCACAGACACCTTGCGCCCTCCCTCGAGGCTTGCTTTCTCTCCCCTTTCCCACTGATGAAATATCCCTCCATCTCTTCCTCATGCCCTTCTCCCACCACCCTGAATTTACCCAGTATCTCTGGGACATTCCCACCCACAGCAGAAGATCTTGCCCATGTACCCAGTAACGAGTTTCATTCTTAAAAATCAAACCACTTAAGGGTTACATATCAGCAAACAAGGAAGCAGTGCAAAGAATACTGCATATAATAGAAAACAGGATTTTTATTGTCAGCACTTTTAGGCAGTGGCAGAAGTTTTCCTGAACCACTGAAAGGAACTAACACTAGCAAGAGGAAGATGAGCAGAAAGATGCATTGCAGAAATCAAATCTGATTGTAATAAAAGCATTAAAAAGAATCTCTGTGTCAGTTAAGCAAGAAAATGTCTTCTTCTGGAAACACTGTTTAAATAAGGAAATACTGAAAGTTCTAGCAGTGTGCTCAGATGTGGAAAGCCTAGTATCAAAACTGATCCCAGATTTACTAAAATATCCCAATAGCAAGATGTCTGTTGTCGCAATACAAATGAGGAGTATTGCCCCTTGTCATAAACATATTTCTATGTTCTGCCAATCACTAGTGATCCATTCTTTTTTGGATTTGGTCAAACCCTAAAAAAATTTTTCTGAGCCTAAATTTCAAACCATTTGAAAACTAAAAGATTGCCATACCAGAATTTGATGGAAAAATTATAAATAGATCATCTGTTCAATGAAGAAAACACCCTCCCTAATGGTACTGCGGTAGGAAACGCAGTATTTAATGAATACTGGTGGAACTGGAATAAAACACAGCAGAATAACAAATGGAATTTCAGTGTGGCTGGAGGTATGTTAAAGGAACAAACAAACTCCTGGTGCCAGATAGGACACAAACCAAACACTTAGAGAGTCCAACACAGGACATTAGACAGTCCAATAAAACTACATGGTTCACAGAACTGAAGGCAGCTGCAATCTCTAATAACATGAGTACAGTCAAGGACCCTGTAACAGAGTTAATAAGCAGATCATTACAGACTCTGACCAAGGCAGTCTCCATACTGACCTAATCGAAATCCAGAATGAAAATTATCGTAACGTGCATGATGAACCAATTAGCCTGGAGCTGGGTTGCTTCCACCTGCTCTAGTATCTCAATTTACAATGGTAAATTAAAACCAAAAAGAGACAAGGGAACATGTCAGAAGAAGAAAATGTGGTTCTTTAACACAGGAAGATGGCACAGACTTTATGAAAACTGGGCTCCTCTGTCTGGCAGCAGCTCACTGCTGCCAAGTAGACCAGTTTTTTTAATGCAGCTCCATGCTCCCATGGAGATTGGACGGCCAGTCCCCAAAACAAAAAATTACTTAATTGTCTAAGACAGGGTTTAGGCTGGCTGCAGGGATGTAGATTAAAACCTGTGATGCCTGAAGGCTCTGCTCTGTGGACCTCTAAATTTTCTCTTCTTTCTCAATGTCCCTGCCACTTTGCAGTGGGCTGGCCTGCCTTGCACTGCCCTGGGCTTGGGTGTCAGCCCCACGCTGGTGGCCCACCTCCCACATCTGCACCTGCTGAGGACAGGTCCATATGAACAGGGGAAGAGGTGGCAGTTCTTGTGCAGGCAGCTGCCAGGTGGTGGCTCTGTTCCCCACCCCTTGGATGAGAACATTGTGGCTGGAGCTCTGGAGCCCTCACCAAGACTGTAGAGATCTGGGTAAAGCATTTTTCCCTCTGTCCTGAGGATGTTTTCCATCTCCCTTTTCCAGGGACTGTTGTGACCATCCAGATCTAGGTGAAAGCTCACCAAGGGTTTGGTCAAGCTGGGCCAACTGTGCGCTGATAAGCAGAGGACTCATGGGAGAAGCAGGAGGTTGACACTGCCCTTCCGCTTCGGGTACCCGTCAAGCGGGGACAGGATTTGAATCTTGCCTCCTGAAACACCTGTGCATTTTGCACTGCACTGGTGTTCAATTAGAAAGGACACTGTGAATGATCTGGAATGTGAGATTTCTGGCTTGCTTTCTCGACCCATGGTCCTAGCTACACCGTGGTATGGTTTCAGTAAAAGGAATGCAACTTACTCTTGCTAATTCTTAGCAAGCTGTTAGCCAGTGCATCGTATAAGGAAACATGAGGTAGTGGAAAAGTTGCCCAGGGATTTACCATGCAAAATAAGTTAAGAGTTGGCCTTCATTACTTGCAACAGCATTTGGGTCCTTCCATCTATTTGTGGATACACCCATGAGTACCAGAGTTGTGTATAACAGAGGTTTGAAGTGTTCAGAGTTGGGCAACTCCCATATGCAGATAGATTTATAGGGCCATGACAACTTAGTGCAGAAAGTAAATACACAGGAATGTGGCAGAAGTAGACCTAAAAAAATATAGGTGATTCTCTTTACTCTGTTTTAGAAAAATAGTCTGTCAGAAGTAAAAATAATGGCACAGCCTAGAACTGGCCTGGGAAACTCAGCTACCAGATAATCCTTTCAGAGCCTAAACTATCTACTAAATGAGATATCTCTGGGTGCATTCTTTTAATATCATCCAGTAAAGGGCAATTTCTTATGTCTGTCTTAAAGATGTTTGGTGTCTCTCACTATCAGAGTAACAAGACTATTTGACTGTTCCTATAATCTGGGTTGGAAATTTTTGTTCCTAATGTTTCACCTTTCTTTAGTTCTGGTTCAATATTCATCTGGTAAGCCTTTTACTCAAACACTTCAGGATTTGTGCCAATTGCATGAGTTTCCATTGAACAGAATCTAGATTAATTGTGCCCCAGCTCACCTTGCATGCACCGTGTCTGCGACCAAAGCTGTTGGCACGTGTGGGTGCCTGTGCTTGATATTTGGTAATAATGAGTAAACTACTGGTAGATTTTGTAAAGCTCAAGCTCGCTTTGTTTGTAGATTTTAGTAGTGGCTGCGGAAAGGGAAGGGAGGAATGGCTGCAAACAAAAATACCATTGCTTAGAATCTCACTCTTTGAATGTTGTTCTACGTTCAAAGGGCAGATGTTCCCTGCTCTGCAGACTGCCCATACCAATGGCCTCTTGCATCATGCAGTGCTGCTGACTCTTGTGATTTACTGAGAGCCTCATGATTTTGCACGTTTTTCCCCTTGTGGTTCTGGACGAGCGTTTGAGAATAAGATCTGTAAGATTAAACAACAAGAAGCAGGAAAACAAAAGTCCATAATATATCACTTCTTCAGAACTCTTGTGCTCTGCAATGTAAGCTTGTGGTTTGGGGTGGGGGTTAGAGGGTGGACAGAGCCCCCCTGAACACTCACGGCACTTGCAGCCCCGAGCACTGCGTGCAATGAATCCGTGTCGCCTCGCGCCGCTGGCGTGGAGAGTCGGACGAAGGGTGCGAGTACCGGGATGGCCGCGGAGGGCTGACGTGAAATAGGCGGTGAGGAGCAAGGAGCACAAAGAAAGACTCCAGGCCCCCGTGTACACATATGTATCCTAGAGTCCTGGCTTTAGCTGGGAAATGGGAAAGGTTTTAATTTAAAATTTGATTTAAGGGAGAGAGACTTTTTCATTAGCGTAGCAGTTACTCACTCAGTTGGGAGCTATTGGAAGAAATTAAAGTACATTTGGCAATCTATATGCTTCAAGCAGGAATGGGATCTATCTATCTATTCATCCACCTTTCTGCCTAATCACATCAATTCTACGGTATCCAGTGTTAAGTTTTTCCTTTCCTGAACCACTGCAAAATCTGACTGCGTGAAACTCCACTGAAAGGAGAAAGTTATTTTCTTAATATAATCAATGTTAACTGGTCTCTTTTAAGTTTTTGTATTACTTTTTTTTTTTTTTTTCTGTTAACATAGGGTTGTTTTTCTTGCAATCAGCTGAAAAAACCACACTGGAAAACATTTCCTTATTGCCCTTCTTTTTCTTTCCAAAGACTTTTTCAGGGGGGAAAAAGGGGGAAAGTAGGGGAAAAAAAAAAAAAAAAAAAAAAAAAAACAAATTAAACA
>VZTL01064917.1:1719-13126 GCA_013400535.1 Scopus umbretta
ACCCTTCATAAATTGTTCAAAGTTACCAGGGAACTAGTTTTAGGTATTATATTTCAATTCAGGTGACAGAATCTATTTATTATTAGAAAAGCATATTTGCTTAACACCTCCTGGCTTTGATCCTTTCTTTTTCAGACTTTACTTTAGCACCTGATGATTTGTAAAACTTAATGAACTGAAATTCATTCAGTTTCAAATATTTTTAAAATAATTAGTCTTTGTTTTTTCTTTGCTGTGACCAGATGAATGGCTTCCTACCTTGAACACAAACATTTAAGTCTAGAATTAGGTAACAGAGTACAATTGACTGTGTCTAAACCTTGTTGTGAATTGCTATACACTGACTATGCTCAAATAATATACTACTCAGCTGAAGGATAAACTGGAATGTGCATGTAAACATTTCACAGTTCAGAGCACAAAAAGGATCTCCTTGGGGTCCCACAGTAGCAAAAGGACTTGAAGGAAAACATAGATGGCATTGAGAGAGCAAAGAGTGGGAACAACGAGACATAATATAAGGGGGGGTAATTTTTGTTGTTTTTGCCATGATGATGCTGTTGGCAATGGTTGGCAGTATATCAAAAGAACCAGTATGTACCACTCTGGGGACAGTCTGGAGGGGGGAAAAAAAAAAAAAAAAAAAAAAGGGACATGCAATGAATTATTTCACTCATATAGAAATTAAGATACCTGTAGCATTCTTTAAAAATCAGTCTTGATTTGCGAAAACTAATACTGTTCAGCAGAGACACTCTATATAGAGCCTTATACAACTTCTCAAATTATCTTCTAAAAGTAAGAAAGAAAAAAGTTGTCATTCCATACATATATCTAAAGAACAGCACATTTTTACACATAACCAGTATGCCACAGCCCATCAGGAGAAGCAGAGCACTATTTCTTTGGCCAAAGGCTATCTCAGTTCCCCCTTTGTCTAATCCTGACTCTGTAATAGTTACCACAGTCACAAAGATCTTGTGCATTCTGCCACAGCGAACAAACAAGGAAATAAAAAATAAGCCATATAGTTTTACAAATTATTTCAGAGACAAATTTGCAAGCTACCCCTGCCCTCCCCTAAGAAATGGTCTCCAGAAGGTATTTAGCAGAACTGCTACTTTAGTAAGTATTTATGAGTACATTAATGCAAACAGGAATTTACTGATGTTTAATGCTTGTTGTTTAGTAACAGAAACATTTCCTTTGGTCTGTAATGTTCTAACACACATACATATTTGTTTGACATATACACTTACATTCATCTGGGCTAAATGTATTTGGCAGTCATTGTATACTGACATACCTATACAAACATCAGTAGTTTCTGATGGCAGCAAATGGCATAGAAATTGATCAAAGTTTTGACATTCGGAAACAATTATTTTTGTCAGTGGCCAGGTGATTTATTGGTAACTGAGATATGGCATCAAAACATTTATTAATTGCAGTGCCAAAGATTAAGGGTAACTGCATGCAATGACTTGTTCAAGTTCTGCATGAGCAGCTATAACTTACATTTGTGCTTGTTTTCTTTTTAGGACTGTAAAGTTCATTTAACTTTGTAAAGCTTGTTTGTAGCCAAGGGATGTCTTCAGCTAATATTCCATGTCAGTAACATTCTTTAACTATAAGTTAATATGCCACCACTGTTGCTTGTAATTTCTAATGACAGAGAAATACTATGTTATCACTGAAGAAAAATTAGAGTATTGCTATGGGTATTATTTTTTAATTTGATGAAGTTAACCATTGAGCAAGCCTCCCACCTTTATAAGGCATTAATTGCATCCAGACAGCAAACTTCTTACTCTAGCATTTTTGCTAATATTCTAACCAGTAAGCTAGAATAATATTGTGATCTGCTTATGTCTGTTCTCTATTTGCCTGACACCCACTGGTTCTCATCTTTCCCCTTCCAACAAGCAGATAAGCTTCGTACGTAGTACAAATAGTTGTTACAGCAGTATTCTAATACAGCAGGCAGAGAACAACAATAACTACCAAGAATCATCACATCTTCTTGACATAGTCTCATTGCAGAAGTCTTTGCTCTGAACTCTTACAGCTCGCACAGAAAAATTGTCTTTCGTGGTTAAGATGTCTGATATTGTTACTAGACTATGGGTATCTCTACCCTTCTTTCCTTTATTCTAAGGAGAGGTATTAGTTTTATTAGTTTCATCAATAGCAATCAAGTTTATCAACTGAAATTGTTGTTAACATTTAAAAATATTACACAGATACACAGATAAGGGGAGGGAGGGACACATACATTTCGTTACCAGACACTTACAAGGCTCCTCCAACACTTATCCATATGATCTTTCTTCAATGTTACCTCCATCCCAGTTTGACTGCACTTTCATTAGTCATTTCATATACATGTTAAACCCCACCATTCTCTGTACTCCTTACTAAAGTACTGTCAGTATTTAATGTTCCTGTTACAACCTTTTCCCTTCTGTTTTATTCACCCCTTCTGGAATCCCTCTATAGTTACACACTTGCTTGAAGGGACATTAATGAAGTCAACATCATCATCACTACACTAAGCTACTTCTCTTCAAGCTGATAATGCTGGTAGTGTCATACTGTAAAATAAACCAGAAGAACTTACAATGGATATTAAGTTAATATGGTTTGGGGTCACTCTTCCAAAGCTTTAACTGCAATTTATTAAATCACTTCTTCCAAGATTGGTCTTTCTTTGTATTTTGGTCTATTCTTCATTCTATTGTTTCTTCCTGATACACTGCACAACCAGCTTTTCCTACAGTTACAGCTGGGTTGTGCCTTTTCACACATAATTAGCCCCATATAATCCTTGGGGACTGAGCCACATGTCCCCAGTAGATGTGTTAGTGCTTTACCTTTCCCAGAGCACATGCTTGCCTTTCCTCATATTGGTCACCACTTAGCAACAGCTCGTCAAGCCAATTCCAAACATGAAAACAGCGATTTCTCTGAGTCTTCTTCTATTACTTTTTTTAATGGCTGAAGTTTCACCTCCTCAAGCAGAAGGGACACTCCCTTTCTTTCATTTCTGTTTCTTCATTTACCCAGATTGCTGTAAATCATACAAGCACCCCTTTGTTTAAAGTCAGTGGATCCATAAGTAAACAGTATTTGCCAGTTGCCCTTCTTTGCTCATTCAAGACCAAGTCCATACTTAATACATCAAGTTTGCTGCTATTTTAATAGTGAACAGTCATACTCATACAATTCTATTTCTAATCCATACATTAATGGTACAAAAGCCTTGCATTTTTCTGCTTCTGTTCCCCAATTCATTAAACCTAGGATCCACTGTGCTAACTGTGGGCTTGGTGAGTTCCTTCAGGCAGTGTGCATCTTGTTGGGGAAAGTGTGGTCTGCACCACAACTTGACCCTTCATTGCCATCTGGACTCACTTCATCATAGATGCTGAATGCAGGCTTTTTGCAGCACAGGCACACTACTCTGCACTACTTTTCTTCTGTTCTTCCACTCTGATTCCATTTCTGTTCCTTCAATAATTCAACCTCTGATTTCAAATCCATCTTTTCTCACCCGTCAGAGACTAATTTTCCTTTTCCTAACTGTAACAGACAATAGACTAGTCAAATTGGTTGCAACTCTCCAAGGCCCATACTGCAGCAACCTTAGCGTAGACTTAGATGTAATACTCCCCTGACAGATTGTAAATGCTTTTCCAGCCTTCCTCAATGCATCTTCAGCCATGAAAGCTTCCTACTCCCATACCAGAATATCTTTCAGATGACCTACATCCCTAAGTCTTCCTCTGGATGGGGAGAAAGTTCTTACCTCTTCACCCCACTTGGTGAGCAGTCAGCAGAGTCTTGGGTAGAATCCTAAGTACCTTGAATGCCCAGTTACCAAACCAGTATAGTGTGCATTTGTTTTCATTTTTTGTTATTCTGCTTTTCTGCTCTCAGGCTCCAGCTTTCACTCCAGAAGACCTAGTTCACCTGCACGTTCCATCAGTTTGCAATCCTCCTGAGTCATTACATTCAGGCAACTTTTGTCAATTGCCAATAGACTAAACAAGCAGGTTATATTCAACTTTAAAAGGATAAATCGTATATTAGTTTAGATGCACAAAACCAGTGGAACTTAACAAGCTACCAGGCACAGTGTGTTCACAACACTCAGCATCTCTATGAGCAGACGGTTTGGCAGGGAATCTTTGCAGTTCCCTGAAATGGATCTTTGGGGTTCCTGAGTTGCCACCTTCCAACTAGATTCAGGAATGTATACTTGTAGGTGGTTTTCCTCCTGAATCCTTCAGCTGCTGTCTCATGAAATAAATCCTAGCTTTCTTATCCTGCATGGCTTTACTACAGACTTTTTTCACAGCTCCTAATTTTTCCTTAGAAATCTGAGCCAAGGTGCTCAGAGATGTGCAGCGTGAGACCCATTCCATGGGTCACGACACCTACCCCCTATTGAGCAGGGGAGGTTCCACCCAGCCCTCATCCAACCTTTCTGTGTTAAGCAGGACTTCAGTGAAGCCCTAGAACTTCCCTCATCCTATGCCTGTGCTTCAGCAGAGCTCCCAGATTTACACATGTAAAGTTACTGTGTAACAAAGTCATCTGAGAGGAGAAAAAAAAAATACTAAAAACCAACAGGACAATTCTGAAGGAACCACAGAAAAACCCACAGTTTCCACAGGCTAATATATAGTCAACCTCAGATGGGAGGTTGACTCTGTTAGAGAGAAAGAATATTATTGCACACTGTTGCCTGTATTTACAATTCATAAATAAAACCCTACTTGACCAGCAAAGGAGAATGACAAGCAGTTTGTGGCAAAGTATGCTCTACTTAATGGGATACTCTGCTTCTTCGAAGCATGTTCTCCTCATTGCCTAGAGAAGCACTTGTGCAGACACATACTCGAGTGTTATTTGCAGCGACAGAAATGCATTCAGAGATGGAAGTAGCCCACAGACTGAAGACCTTTCATCAGATGGACACTAGGTTCCTTGAACATGTACTGTACTCTGCCACTTCTCCTTCCTTTCTTCATACTGTAACAACTCCCTCTCCCCCCTGCCTCGAGACACTGCTAAAAATCATTACACAAGTAAGAGAAGGCACATGAGTGTACTTTATGGTACTTGTTTTACAAAATTATTCCCCAAACCCCCTTCAATTAGGAAAACATTAGTACTGCCAAGTCAAGCATCCAGAACCAAAAAGAAGCCACAATTAAATTTTTTGGTGCAACAATAATTTGCTCCCTCCTTACTTCTTGCTGCCATGGCTTGCAAGCAGCCCATAAATACAACCTAGCTGACCAAAACATTCATCATTCTGCCCCAATGCAGGACTCTGGTGACACACCATGTTTTCACATTGAGACTGGCTAGTCTGACTTTTTTCAGCAAATAAAATCATAGAATCATAGAATTATTAAGGTTGGAAAAGACCTCNACCCCCAGGTCCTTTTCCACTGGGCAGCTTTCCAGCCACTCTTCCCCAGGCCTGTAGCATTGCATGGGGTTGTTGTGACCCAAGTGCAGGACCCGGCACTTGGCCTTGTTAAACCTCATACAGTTGGCCTCGGCCCATCAATCCAGCCTGTCCAGATCCCTCTGCAGAGCCTTCTTGCCCTCCAGCAGATTGACACTGCCACCCAGCTAGGTGTCATCTACAAACTTACTGAGGGTGCACTCAATCCCCTCATCCAGATCGTTGATAAAGACATTAAACAAGGCTGGCCCCGGTACTGAGCCCTGGGGAACACCGCTTTTGACTGGCTGCCAAGAGAGTGATATCTACATACAGGAGTTGGTTTTGAATGGTTTACCGACATAGGAATGAAACTGTGTCAGGAATAAGAACAAAACAAAAACAAAAACAACCCAACCAAAACAAGGAAGGATTTGAAAGTATTCACAAGTGATCACAGGCTCTTTCTCACAGGGTGTGCACAACTACGCCTCGGTTGCTTTCTGAGACAAACAAGTCTCTTTGAAACAGCATCAGTGCACTGTTTCATACTCCTCCCTCTCCCAAGGAGGACCCATGAGGAAACAAGAGTTTGAAATATTCCTACATTCAAGAAAGTTATGCGCAAAACTCTGCAGTCTTCTCCCAAGCTCTGTTCTTCCTTTTTTGAAGCTCTCTCCCAAAGTGTATCACAAAGAACAAAATGTGATTCTTGTTTATTAGCAGGTTAGAACTACTCATACATCTTATCTGTGTTTAAGGACTGCTCTCTCTCTCAATTTTTTTTCCTTCTTGACACAGCTTTAACTATTTCAGTAATCTTAAATGGGTCACAGATATAACACATCTGTCCTCCTGGGTACATTCTTTTCCACTTTCTTAGTTCAGTGAGATGCCATAAAACTTGGGAAATCATACAGAACACAGACGTATCTGTGAATCACAAAACCTAGCTAGCAAATCAACACACAGAGCTCTATTAGATGGTCGCTTACCACAACTTAAGAGGAAGTCTGACAAAACAAAAAAGGTTGTTTTACCTTTCCCCACAATTACAACAGGAAAACCAACCATTCTACCTTAGCTGCACATTAAAGCGCACACTCACAGTCCATGAATGAAGCTCACTATAGCAGTGTGTAGTTACAGACATCACAACTGAAAAGGGTTCATTCCTCCTTCTAGATGGCAGCAAGGTAGTGCATGAACCACAGTTCAGATCCATGAACGAAAGAGAACAAACATCTTTTCACAGAAGTAATCCAAAATATAACAGAGATAAGCACTTCTCATCACCGTTTTGTTTAGATCCCCCAGCTGCTAACACTTTTGAGCATTCCTTGTGCTTAGTTTCCATGGCCCAGCTGTACACTAGATCTGGAGAGCTTCAAACTTCATTTTAAGCTTATAATGAAAATGAACTGCATTTACATAGCACTATCAGAATGCAAATGAGTTATGTATTTTGTGCCAAACAAAATCATCACATCTCAGCAGATCTATTGATGCAATGATACGGTTCAAAAAGCCTCAGATTCTCTCTCTTCAGTATTGTCTTTAAAATAAGGGTAAGTAATCCACAAAAAAAGTATGATGTTCAAACAGCAAGAAATCAGAAATCCAGAAAAAGAATTCAAAAGTTTAGATTTAAGCACTATCCAGAAGCCAGCAAATTAGGACTAGCTGACCTCAGGGTACTCACACTCAGGCAATCCGTCACATGAACTAACAAGTCAACACCGTTTACAGGTGCTAAACTGTGGTCAACATTCAAGCTTAACATCTATTATCTTTCATGCCTACTAAAGCAGATTAACCATTAAGGTAAAGCTTTGACTCCTAATTTTCCTAATAAAATAAAATAACACACACATGCTTCCCCTGCCCTACTTCTTTACAAACAAAATATTTACAATACTAGAAAAGAACAAACAGTTGAACAATTGGTTAATTGGTTAGTACCTAACACTAGTATTGCCAGTTGCAACATAATTCAGCTAACAAACTTCATTAAATATCAGGTTTACTCCTGGCCAGTTAAACCATTTTTATCTCAACACAGCATTGTTTAAAAGCAAACAAAGAAAACTGGTCATTCTAATCCACACAAACATACATTTTGACAGAGGGGAAAAAAGTGACTATAATGATGTCACTTCTCACAGAAATACTACAGTAAGTTTTATCAATGTGTGTGTTAGGAAATGGTGTATAAGTTTCTAGGTTGATAAATTAATTTATACATAAAAGATCCTAGAAAATTCCACTAAATTTAAGCATCAACTGTACCAAAGATACAAATAACGCTCCACTATGCCTGCAAGTGGAAGACAGAAACAAAATGTAAGGCAAATAAATTTTATTTGATATTATCCTATTATATAACCATTTTATCTCACAGATGTTTGAATGTCATTCATCCAAGTATTTAAAAAAAAACAAACATCAAAACCAAACACATCACATGATGTATGAAATTGTTAACAACTTCTCCAAAGAAAAACAGTTTTAATTCTCCTTTGGCTTAAATGAAAGGATTTCAGAAAAACACTGCAAAATAGCTTCATGGAATGTATAGACAGGCATCCCATTGTGCCTTTGACAGACTGGCAGAACTGCAAACAAAAGGGAAATTTGGTAAAGTTCAATCTCAATTTCATCCCTGAGTTTGACAGAGTTTGCTTCTTTACTTACAAAGCCATTAACAGCTTTCACATTAAGGATCACACAGATCGATTAAGAAAGCAGGAGACAGCTTCATATATCTATACTTCCTGTCCCTCCTTGCAGTTTCCTGCCTCATAAGATATATTAAAAAAACCCTAAACCACCAAAAAACCCAGCCAACCATCACTGAACTGCTTACAGATCAAGTTTAAAACAGGGATGTATCCTTAATTTGCAAATGAGAAATGGTTAAACCACCTTAAATGTCTTCCTGATTGATATGAAATTGCATTTTCACTTGTTGAGATGCAAGAGACGTTTATAAGCTTTTCCAATATGAAATCAAACTAGTTTAAAAATGTTACTTCTCTTTAAATGCATACATAGCATTTATCTCAAAAAAGATTTATGACACTAGACAGCCCACTATTTGAAAAGCGAGATCTCACATCACCCTATTTACGACAATACTAGCAGCAGCAGTAGTATCACTGTACAGCTGGGATCATAAGACTAGACAAGACAGCATGACTTCAAGCTCATTTTGTATGAAAAATTCATCAATACCCAAAGCACTTTAAGTGCAGGGCTATACAAAATCCCTCATTCCAATAATTAGTTAAAATTCACTGTTCAGATTGAGATATTCCCACAGTAAGGTCCCAAAGTCATGCATAAAAAGACAGACCATAAAAAGAGTCTGTAAATTCAACTGTCTTTTTTTTTTTTAATTATGAACAAGTAAAGGAAAAGAAACTGTATGCATTGACAATTTATAATAAAGATGTTTCAACCCTCTGCAATATATGGAGCTGTACTTTGTAAAAAACTCCATGCCTGATAGAAATAAGGAAAAAAAAGCTGCAAGACAACTCAGAAGAGAAAAATTTAAAAGGCAAAGACCTACCAAATTTACCTAACAGGACAGAATAATGTAGAGTTTGTTTTATTTTGACAGATCTCATAACAACTTCAGAAGAATCAGCAAGTCTCTTTCTAGTACCTTCCAGCCAGGCAATGGAGACACCACCATTAGCTGAGGAAGTGCACCTTTCTTTCTCTTCCACTGTTACATTTTGGCTTCTCTGTGATAATTTTTCAATCACCAAACTCTCATATAAAGTGTATCTGCCAATACACTCCAGGAGAAAATTAACAGATTTTAGAAAACGTTTCTAACAGTACCAAACTGAAGACACTGATATCAGAAAGCATTTCACTCTGTGAGCTGTGGTTAGGGGATGAACTCCACAATGCTGTTACAGTGAAGTAATTTTTTAAGCAGCTGAGGAGCTGAAGAATTGCTACATAATTAAACTAAATGTTTTTGACTGTACATGTCTGAGCACACATTTTTCATCACTTGACATTTTTTTTGTCCATCCAAACACTGCAAAGGGAACACTGATCATTGTAAATTTGCCACTTGTACATTCTGAAACTGCCAAATTAGACCAGTGATAAATATACCACTAGTGAACCTAAATCAGCAGCCTAATATCTAATTTTACAACTTCTGAATCTCTGAATTTTCAACAATTATAAAAAAGAAATCAATACAAAGTGTAAGATTGAACAAGTAAAGGAACAAGACATGAGAAAAACTGGTTGTAACAAAATGAAACATTTTATGTCCAATAATGAAAGTTTCAATGCATATAAATCCTTGAAAGAAATCTTATTAAATATATTTAACATTCGATTTCACAGACAAGATAAAGTAATTTTATTGAGAGAAATTTGTTCATGCTGGCATTTAAAATCTCAGATAAAAAAAAACAATGGAGTGAAAGTAAAAAGTTTTATGATTAACCTTCCGGAACTTTGGTGTCAGTGTGATTGTACTTAACACCTTCTGTAAAACACTGCTCAAAACCCCCTTTTTTCTTTTAGCTAAGGCTTCAGAGTATTTTTGACAAGTTAATCAATACCCTCATAAATGAATGATATGCGGAATGAAATAACCTTACATAGCACGGACATCTGCTGTGTATTCCATTAATTTGCTTGTAGACATCAGAACTTTCTGTTCACCACTTTACACTTCAAAACAGACAACTCAATCTCTCTACACTGCATTATGTTCTACTTCACTAACAGTTACATTGCTATTGGTCCTTGCTCTAGTATTTTCTTCATCCTTTTTTTTGTTTGTTTTGTGGGTTTTGTTGGGGTTTTTTTGTCAGACTATATATTTTCTAATCAGTTAAGCAGCCCAACATGCCACATAAGAGCATTCTTAATTACATCTTAAGATGTAAGCCCACCTGATGCCTTCATAAAAGTATTCCCCATTGGTGAGAATGAGAGCTCTCCACATGAAGTCTGTCAACTAGGTTATGTCAGAAGGGTGTATCTTAGATCTTCATTCATTACCAAAGAGGCTGTTTGAAGAATAGCTTAGAAAAGACTGATGCATACAGGGAAAATTACTCAGCTCTCTTTCACTGCACTGACCAGTTTAGAAGACATAATACTCAGTTGGCAACCTTTTACATTGCCACTCCAGTATCAATGCTTCCAATAAACACATGTGGAAATTTTTTTCCATAGAGATCTTATGCAAAAAATACAGCCCTTTACTGCAAGCATGTCCAAGAACTGTTCTGCACATGAGCATTTCATGTTCCTTTCTTCATGTATCGGGAGAGGAACTGGCTTCTGACAAAGTGGATCAGCTTGGTCTCTGTACAGAACATAGTAACGATGGTTGCTGCAAAGCACAGAGCCCCCATACTGATGTGAATCAGCCTTGCCATCCAACCCTTATCGCAGCAGCAGAATACCTACAACAAAGGAAACAAGCAGTTGCAGGAAAACTAGCTGGCACAAAGTAGATATACTGCCTCAATAAAAAATAAGGTCCAACTCTTGACCTCTCTTGACCATGCACTAACACCACCATCAAGCTGAGTGCAGTTCTGCCACATGCACTGATCCTACAATAAATCGTCTTTAGTAATCACAACACTTACTTAAGAAAATTGTCAGAAAAAAAATGAGCATTCAGCAGATACTTGGTAAATGTGGAAGTTATTATCTGTCATGGAGAAATATGTTAATTGAGGTATTAGGACAACTCTGTTGGTGCTACCACACAAGCCTGCTACTTTTCAGCAATGTATTAGGCTATTTTCTAACAAAACCTCACTGGAAATCTCCCATTCCAAAATATAAAGCTCTCCTTTCTAAGGCACAATGGATTTTCAAGCTGTCAAATTTTTATACATTGAAATGCTACCATCTCCATAACAATTACAATCATAGAATTGTTAAGGT
>VZTL01064919.1:1330-23689 GCA_013400535.1 Scopus umbretta
CCCAAACCACTAGAGCTTTTAACTTGTAAAATACCAAGGACAAGACTCTGACATCCTTACTCATAAGAAACTGCATCTAACTTTATGGGTATTTCCCATGGTTTCAAAAGTAAGGAAAATTAGATTTCATGTGATTATAAAAATGTGAGTTCTGGGTACCAGCATGCTATGAATACTGGAAATACCAGAGGCAGACATAATGACCTTTCTTCCAAAGTCTCAGAGGACTATGGAAAAATTCCCACAGGTTGCCATGAAAGCTGGATTAAGTCCCAAAATAAGGAGGCAAAAATGTGCATATATATTTTTTTTTCCTCTTTCTCTTGTGTCAGTACTTAATCTGTTAGATTCACAGTGAGTTCAATTTATTACAGCTGCCTCGCTTGCAGATCTATTTGACGGAAGTTTGTAATGTGTAACATTGTGTGTGAAGGAATGACAAAAACTGAAAGACAACTGCTTAATTCTATATTGTTCCTTTGATGTCAGTTCCACAGCAGACAGTTTCATACAGACCTCTAAAGTTTTGAATATTAGATGGTATTTGAAAATCACTGGAAATTTAAATGGTATTGCAAAGCTTCATGCAGTTTCATGAAATCACCTCTATTTGGACAAATGCTATGAAAAAAAAATCTTTAGTCCAATGCTACGAGAGAACACATGTCCTTTTTTTTTCAATTTTCAAAGCTACCAAGGAAAAAAATATCTGAAAAGTGTTCTTATTCAGAAGACCAAACAAAAAATTAGCAAAAAAGTAAGAGTAAATTTTGAACATAATAAACCAGATTTTTAATTGTTTCTCTGAAAAGTTTCTATCTAGATTATATGGAAAGAACAGGGTAGGTTTTTCTGTTGTTTTTAAAGTCTATGTTGGGAAATTAGACATGATGAAATGGATTTTATTTTTATCATAAAATAAGATGTCATCTTGCAGACTATAAATATAGAGGGTTTAAACGCAACTTTTTTTTTTTTGCCCAAATTATGGATTTATTCCATTCATTCTTAATAGCAATACAGAATGCTATGATTTATGTACACTATTCTAGGAAAAAGTAAAATACTGAAGAAATTTCTTTTTTGCTGAGGGGTAGATAAGAAAAATTGCATGTTTTTCAGTTCCACTAGAATTGTTTATGTTACTCTTGGTTAATATTTGCATTATTTGTAAAGGGCTCAAAAGAAGATTTAAATACAAAAATGTTTATTAAAATATATTTAATCCCTGTTGTGATTTGTTATTTTATGTCTTAACTCTTCTGTTGTTACACAGTCTGTCTGTTTAGACCCCTAAGTGTTTTTTAAACAATATTTCCATTACATATACCTTTGACAATGTCTTTGTCAGACAGAAAATTCATTGTTTCTGAGCATATCTTCAGCATGTTCCTGCATGTCTATCAAAATCTTAACAACGTTGAACAGCATGCTACTTATATTCTCCTTGTTTCCTTACACATATGCTTTCATTTCATAGCTGGAATTTAACATTATTGCTTAGTAGGCATTCTGCATCATTGAGGACTGTAGGCATTCCTTAATGTCTGCCCTGTGAATTTACAAAAAAAAGTGATATGTGTTATATAAATGTTCAGAGAAGATCATCATCATCATCATCCCTTAGGTCTTATTCTGATTGCCAATAAATATACAATTTTTGTCCCAAATAAATGTGTAGAGATCATATTAGAACTGTATTGTGAATGTTCTCATATCAATAGTTCCTGAAAGTTGTTTCCATAATTTGTGCAACATATTATGTTTACCAGTACATACTGTAGTAAGTGCTGTAGAGGATGCATATGATGACTGTGGGGGTTCTGCGTATTCCCTTACTAGCACCCAGGGTGCATATGCCACCTGGATTGAATTATGGACTCCCTTACTGTCCCCAGCATGCCAGCATTAGGACTGTACTGGGGTCCTCTCTGGCCTGCCTGCACAGTTTTCCTCGCTGAGAAAGCAAGGTGGATGTACATGATATCTCAATGTCTGAGACATATGCATGGAGATTTTGTGTGACAAAGTTGCTGTGGGTGGCTTGTGTTCACCTGCAGCAGTAGCCAGGAATCAGGAAGGGTACGTGACAGTACTCCAAATGATGCTAATGGCCTGTGCTTGTGCAGCTTGCTTGGACCCTTTCTCTCAAGATGGTCACCCCAATAAGTTTCTATTTTACAGCTTTTGGGATGGGATTCAGTTGCTTATGCATGACACTTAGTGCCATTTGAGTTGCATAAAGTCACCCACCTGGCCTCCAGCCACCACCTAGAAGGATGGAAACTCCTGTAAATTCTCTGCTCTACCTGCCAGGTTCGTGCAGACATCTTGGATACCCCAAAGGATCCCAGGTGGGCCTAAATGTCCACGTCTGAACAACTGAATTGAACCATGGATCTCCACCGTAGATATTCTTATCTAGGTTTCTACATTTATGTGTCTTAATCTCAAGCAAATTCCACCTGTGTTCTACCCACACATGAAGCAACATTAGCCTAAAATAGTTGGCATATTAAGGAGAAGGTAGGCTTATCCCCGGCTAAGGGAACGTTACTGAAATGAAACATATTTTATCTAATATAAACAATGTAAAGAAGAAAAAAAGGCAAACTTGTGCAAACTGTGTATTACTCTTTATTATTATTTGTTAATATTGTAAAGTCTCATTATCATCGTCAGCAGTGCAACTGCAAGCACCAAACCTCATATATTGGGACATACTCAGGCTGTGTGTTACAAGTGCAATCTGGAGTGAAGAGACTGCAGAGTGATGCTGATAGCCTTGTGTTACCTGGGTAGCACAGCTACAAGGGATCAAATTAAGTTTGATACTTTTGTGTGGTGTCTCTGCTCCATGTTTTCTAAATCTATGAAGCGTGAGTTTGCATTGCTGCACATTTGCACCTATCAAGGGATTACTAATGCTGAGTTGGTACGTTCTGAATAATTTTGTCTGATAGGTCAGTACACTACTATTAAGTGACTTCTGTGGAGTTAAGATTTATGTAACAAAAATGAGGGTACCCAAATCTGGCTTCCGATGTATGTCTTGTAATAGGACCGTTATACTTCAGTATAATAAATTATGTGATTAATTTGCAGTTTTTGTGGTCTACTTTTTTGATGTAATCTTTTGGGTAGCTAAAAGCTTGATGTTCCTTGAATTTGATGAATGCCTAGCCAAGGTTACTGCAACTACTATTACACTATCTATATGCTTCCTTTCATGTATTCCATATAGAAAAACTATAGATGTTTTTTAAGCCATGCTTTATTTTTTTTATTTGTGTTGAACCTGAAAAATTAATTTATAGCTAATAAGAAATGCAAAAATAAAATTCAAACCTCATGGTAAATAAAATATAATGACTTGAGATGTACTAACTGCTCTCAGCCTGTGGCAGATTACCATTGTCAATCACTGGGCTTGCTCAAACTGGGGATGCTATACTCTGAAAGGGATGGAGCTGCTGGCAGGCAATAAATTTTTAATAATGTTTTAGGAAGGTGAGATAGGATATTGGTGTGATATACTAAAGCTGGATGGAATCTTCTGTTTCAGTAGTGCAAAGAAGTTATAGGTGTGGATGAGTAGCATTGCTGTAAGTATTCTGGTTTTGTCTCTAATAATACTATTTCTTTAAATTACTTTTCTGGATTAAAACTATGTTGTAAAGTGACAGTAAATCCTGTATGTTGGTGAAAAATCTTTAGAATGCTTTTCCAGATGTTAAAGAAACTAGATTAGGTTGTTTCCCTTCAGTCTCACCTTTAGGTTTGCTGAGAGAATAGATTTGCAAAAATTTACATAAATTTTCAAAGCCAAGGCATACATGTAAGCTTATAAATGTGCTCGTTGTACAATTTATATGTATTAGCCCTTATCTTGGCAGACACTGAGAATTTGAGCTGGAGACTTCTAGAGACAGTAGTATGGGTTTCTGTGATACAAATTAAACCACATTACTAAAATCAGATCTGTAGCCATACCCTATGAAAGGCTATATAGAAGGGTACAAATCAAAATTCTATGCCTATAATCTAAAGAAACTCCCAAAAAAGCTGTGTTTGAGTGAAGACCCCAAGCATGGGGTTCAGCTACATCCTTTAAAAATGTGACTGTGGCTGTCTCAATTTGGAGCTGAAATGCATCCCAGACTGTAGTTTCTGACAAAGAGTTTAAAAATGTGAACCTATGTTCATGTTCCTATTCTGACTTTGATATTTATGATGAGAATTTTTCATTTAGATTTTGCCTTTTTTCAGTGATCTAGCTGTCTGTAACAATATCTTTCAATTGTTTTTTATTTAAAAAGTATCCACTAATCATCTGCTTTGAGTGAAATTAAAAATCATCAATATGTTTTTCTTTTTTTCCTGGTTTTCTGATTGCTATGGAACATTTGTGGGAGCTTTTTTAAAGCTTTATTTTTTCTGTCCTGTACACAAGTAATTTAGTTAATCTATTCTGTATGAATCTTTTTTGCAAATCATCTGTGCTTTAGCATACATGAAAGAAGGAGTTGGAACTTGTCATAAGAAACAAGTTTTCTTCAGGTTTCACAGAAAAGAAATTCAGATATAAGTTTCTGATAGATCTAAAAGTTGGTTTTTTTTTTAAGACTAGTGAAGCTGGTGGCACTGTAGTATAGACATTAAAAAGTGCTTACTTAGTGCAAATACTACATCTGCCTTGAAAGCTTAATTTCTTTTTCTTCAAACCTTTTAAATTGATTGGATGCCAATTGATTGGATGGTCTTCATTAAAGTAAAAAAAAATTACCTAACACAGAGAACTTTAATGGGGTATTGCTGTCTTTAAAGGCTTTGCAAAACCCTCTGTTTGAAAAATGTTTGCTATAACATAGAGCAATACCCTAAGATTGCCTCCCACAGATGGCTGAATAATCCTTTTCACTGACCATGATAACTTATCAGCATCTCTTTAGTCAATTGAGTAAGTTTTGCCCCTTTTGCACAAAGAGAGTGTTTCATACTTAAAATCTATAAAATCATAGAGCATCGCTTATCTGATCCATTAGGTACACCAAAATAAGGTAATTAAATAAAAAGCCTACGGACTGTCATGAATGTACATATATGCGCAATAGCACATTAGTAATGATAATGTAAAAGAAATAAATCACATCACTTCTAACAAATATCTTTTGTAAAATTACCATCTTTCCGTGAACTTGAGCTTTTTCAGGTTTTAAGACATATGTTTATATTGTGGCACGTAGATCCACAAATGTTCCAATAGGGGACTTCAAAGCCACTATCTCTACCATCATACATATTACTAAGCTGAAAAACTTAGAGGCATGGTACTCTCAATGGCATAAATTCAGTTACAGAGGCAACACTTCAAGTTCTAATTGCATGAGCTTATTCAAGAAGTTTTGCTTGCAAGGCTGCACAAAATGTAATGAATATTATGGCAAGTAAACATAAATGAATGGGAAAATTATTTTTGTGGATGCAGAAAAGTGGCAGACTACAACACATGTAACTGCAGTGGTGATGTGTCTCAAAACACAAAAACCTAGCAGACGCAGAAGGTCACGGAGAGACTTCAGAGAGAACTCACTGAACCTGAAAATATTGTTAACCTTATTTATCGTGTTGCATAAAAAGGAACATGTTAGCACAATTTAATTCACAACTGAACTAAGCAATTTGGTATTAAGCTAGGGTTTTGCTGCTCACTGGGAAGTAAGGTTCTGAGTCAAAAAAGAAACTTAGGGGAAATATTGAAGGTGCTGGCAAAATTTGGAACATTTATTGTGCTCAGCAATTTTGTCAACACTATACACTCACAATTCTGTGGGGACACACTCAACATAGTTACGTTAGAGTGTACTTTGGTAAAAGGGTTTATTGCTACGAGAAGAGGAAAAATTAAGTAAAAAAGAATGGCAGTGTTATGTATAAGACAATTAACCCATCTTATCTTCATATACTAGAATAAATTGCCAGAGCTGACAGCTTAAAAGGAAAAAGAGAAATCCCCAGAAATATTCTTTTTCTTTAAAAAAAAATGTGAAAAAGCTGGCTGCTTTTCATTTGGGTTACAAATTCTGTGGGAAATCCTGATATTTAGACATACTCCACAGCGTCCAGCTACACATTTAAAAAAACTATGTTTATGATCAGGTACTGGAAAACATCTCTTTAAGAGCAGCGTGCTACATCGCTTCCACACAAAATGGCCCATGGTGATTATAAGAGAAGAAGAAAATAGTGACTCTCAATGATTGCTGTGGAGTACTGTACACTGGAAAGATGTTTTGCAATCTGTTTTTTAAAAGTTTTTTTTTTTTTTCTACAGGAAGGAATGGAAGGTACCACGTTGCTATTTTAGCCTGAAATTACTCTTTGCACCAGACAAACTTGAGTAGAAATAAAGTGATACTTTATTCTACATTTTATGCACCAACAGTTTAGAATCAAGCTCATAGCTACCTGTAAATCAGCTCCAAGTTTCATTTTTTTTTGTTTCATCCAGCTAGCAAGTAGTCAGCTGGTACCTCATCCTTATTTAAAAAAAAAACAAAACAAAAAAGTATTTGTCTAATGTACTATTTCACTGAATAAGATCTGGATTTGAAAATTCATGTATCGTGGTATGCCCAGATTAAAAACTCCTTCGTACAGTTCCTCATAAGTAAACTTGAATATTAGCTCAGGCAGCTTTCTTGAAAAATTATTCACTACCACTTCTTATCTTTCAAAAGTAACATTTATCACTCCACTGTGAACACCACTTAGGCATAAGTAAATAGATCTATCTCCCATCCTGATGACAGGTGAAAACTGTTGATAATAGTCCTGGTAATTGGCTGGGCTACAACACATTTCTAATACATTGTGAATACTATGTATTATCAAGGTGGGGAAGAGAAGGCTCTGCTGTCAGTTTATCATGTTTGTATACTTTATATACTGAAATCTATGTATGAATTGTACTACATAGTTACAAGATATAAAAGCCATTAGTTTTAAACTCTTCATTAGCTGTTGGTCAAGACTAGAGACAATCACCAAACAATTTCTGTGACAGTGAGTTTCAGGTCTACAACTGTAGTCTGTCTTTTGAGAGACCCTCAAATCCCTACAGTGTCATCACTGAAGAAAAATCTCACCTGGAAATGAGATACACAGTAAATATGGAATTTGAAAAAGTGTCAAAAGAAATATACTTTAAATCCTGTAAAACCTGGGGAAAAACCTGAGGTATCGATTATTCCTATCAGCTTACTAAAAAGAAGCCAAGTCATAGCAAGATCTATGTTAAGCTCCACTCAGATTTTGAACATCAATTCCAGAGGTCAGATTCAAGATACCACTGCAATATCTATCAATATTCCTATACGAAAAAAAAAAAAAAAAAGTTTTAAAATGTTTTTACATCTGTAAAAATTTCATATTTATTTGTTTCTGTGCTAGCATCCTGTGTCTACCCCCACCCCACCCACCCCACTCCCAGTTCTTCATGAGAAATGATTATGTTGAAATGCTGAAAATGCTATTAAAAATGACATACTGTACTGGCTAGGTGAATGATTTTGGTGTAAGGTTTCACCCATCAAGTCTTTGGAGTTCAAGTTGATGAGAAATCTCATACTCGTAAATAAGTCTAAATATGAAAGAAATTCCATTCTGTTCTGTAATATCTTTTCACATGCCATTATTGGCAATTAGACAGCAAATGATAGTCAGGTAAAATACTTATTGACATGCTGATCAATACTAGTACCACAAGAGGATTTATAGGCAGTCAGAAGTGAGAGAGGAATCATTTCAGTGAAATGATTTTTTTAGTTTGCAGTTCTTAACCTCAGGACAGACACTTGGAGGAGTGACTTTAAGCAGATTAAAGAAGGCTTTATCAAAGACGTAACAGACCCTGAACTTCTGCTCCCAGCTAAACTTCATGCTGTTTCTGAAAAGAAATTTTCTGGGGTATAAAAATCTATCACTTGGTAATCTGATAAAATCAGAAGAGGCTATAGTCAGATTGATGAAAGAGACAGGAGAAAGGTAAGTCAAAAAATGACAATATGAAATCTCCATTGCACAGCCAAGGTCTGGAAAACTTAAGTTGTTCCTTCCTTTATTTTGCCTTTTAAAAACAAATGTGAGATTTAATAGTTTAACATTAATTATAGGAAAAATATAGGTTAAGTTTGATGGCTTTCACTGAAATTAAAAGAGATAATACATGAAAGGGCAGTTTCTGGTAGAGACTAATAACCAAGTAGTTAAGACCTCCTTGCACTTTATTTGTCCTCACCGGACAAAAGCTGGAGGATAGTCAGAATAATTCATTGGAACAGCTTCCAGCTCACTGAATAGGCTTGAAGAAAGCACTGTAGCTGTATTTTACAAAGGTTCATTGCTGCAAACTCAAGTACTCTTACATATTTAAGAACCTGTGCAGTTTTAACAGAAAAGATCAACAGAAGAGCAAGCAATGTTAAGGCAAAATAGTTCCCTTCCCCTGTTTGACCTGAGAAGAAACTGCTCTTGCTGTGACACAATAACAGGAACACGCAGTGCTTTTGCGCACACAATGTACCTAAATAAGATTCTGCCAAAATTACATGTATTTTTTTTCAAGTTGACAACATTAATAAGAAAATAATTTTTTTACAGTCTGTTTTCTGAGTTTTTGAGGGGTAAGAATGACTCCAGGTAACACGAAAGAGTATTACTGAATGAAAAAAAAAAAAAAATAACACATACAATCATATATCCACTTCAAGTGTACCAGAATTAGTGGAAAACATGCAGTATAAATTAAATAAACACTGTATGAACCCAAATAGAAAGAATAACAAATAATGTTCAATTTTAAAATTTACAGTAATATTTTCAGAAACAAAGGGTCCTTATAAAAGTCATGGTGCTGCAGCTAGAAATAAACTAGAATAATCACAGTTGCTATAAGAGTTTGTACCGAAGTCAGTACTTTTAAACTTCCTGTTTATAAAGTAAGGTTTCTCAGTATTCATTTTGTCTACCTAGCAACTTACCCTTTACTGCCATGAATACATCTTGGCATGATAAGAGCCATAATTTTTACTGGTATCTTTTCTGGATTGTGCTAAACACTTCTCCATGTACACATTGATAGGTAAAAGAAATGGTAAGTCATAAATGAATGAAGAATTAAAAAATTGCTTTATCTCAGACAGCCAGCACCTGTATATGTTACACAAGTTGCTAAGCCATATGCTAGCAGTTAAGTGTTGGATCTAGAATTAACTGAATCCCTTCATGTGTGTTTTAGAAATTGCTTCCAGATCCTTTCAAATTCATCTGGTGTATTCTCTAAACCATAAATTATCTCCAGATATGCACAGTGTGTATTTCTGTATAATTTGCAATTCATTGCTTCTTGCTTAACTCTGTCATGTCTGTGGGTGCCTGAATAAGATTTATTTTTTTGGCTATCACAGAATAACTCAGCACCTCAAGAATGTGTTTAGAATTTGAATAATGTGTTAATGCAAACTATTAACACTGTGGGTCTCTCATTGAATAAGACACTTATTCGTATGGGGAGATTCGAGGTAGATATTTCTGAAATTTACTTTTTTGGTCACACTGAAATTTTTAGTGATTTTAATGCTTTTGAAAAATAAATGTGTAGGAAATCTTGGCTACACGTGTCTTAAAATTTTACCACCTGAGTCTAGGCACATGCAATCTTATGTAAGCAAATCTCTTTGACTTTCCTTTGAACAGTCTATGTGAAAATCTATTATATTAATATGGGGATAATACGACCTTTTCTAGGGTTTTTATTTTTTTTTTTAAATAACCTTAATTCTACTCACTGAAATGCATGCACCTTGTACCTAATTCAGACTGAGATATAAACCAGTTATTTATATGTGGTCAAATATCAGGACTTCTGTGCTTTGACATTTCTGTTCAGAATTGGTTGTCTGAAGTCTTGTTCCCCTGGTTTATTTGATTGTGTCTTTTTCTCTAGCCATCTCAGTCTTTTGTGAATTAGATGTTCTGATTCCTTTCTCTTGTTTTGATGGGAATCTCATACTATTACAACCTTGAGCTATTATCTCTTTTCATTGGTACTTTTTTCCATTAAATCTACTCTTAAACTGATTTATTATTTACATTTGGGCAAAATGTAAATAACTGCATTCAAATGTGTGTAAATACCAAATCCAAAATTTACACTTAGGAAGTTCGCATCAGTGACTGTTACCTAATGGGAAATATCTAGCATGGTATTCAGTTTACTATCACTTGATGATTAAGATTCAGTTTGTCAGGACTTTGAGGGCACCAATAAGCCTCACTGTCCCAGCCGAGCCTCCACTGGGGCTCCCTGATGCTGCCCATGGCCCAGGACCCCATGTCATGCCCTTGGGGCCATCAGCCCCTGTCTCAGTGATGCCTTAGCAGAGCTGGCATCCAGCTCCACACAGCCCTGCCCAACACTGGGCCCCACTGAGCTGGGCCCACCCATCGGCATTGATTTCCTATGAGTCCTGTCTTATGTCTGTCAGCCCCAGGCAGATGTTTTGGATATCTTAAAGTATTTAATGTGGTGTTAGACTCCCATGTTTAGGAAATGGAAATAAATTGCTGATCAATACAGTCATGAGTCCAGAAGGTTATTCAGGTAACAAAAAATTCAGATGATGAAAGCCTATCTTAGCGTGTGATAAATATGTCTGAATTCCACCTATTGTTCTTATTAGATTCTGAATTCCACCTATTGTTCTTGTTAGATTTTCACTTAGAGCAACAGAAGCATGGTCATACACATTTAAGTGAGCTGAAATCCACTCCTGAACTTAAGAAGGGCTGGATTCCATTACTAAACTTTGCTATTTGGTATAGCATTAAGGCACACAGGCTGTTTGCAGGCACAAAGCTTTTTGGTGTAGCGTTGGAGAGCAACTGAGGGTAGAGGGAATCAAAACTGGACAAGTTTTCTCCAAACTGCCCTTTTTGAAGCAATGTGTAGGAAGAACTTTCTCCAGAATGTGCCCTACCTGGGGACAGGAGAGTCTTTGGAGCACCCCAGAACAGAGCAGGGGACTTATCCAGTTTTTAAATTCTGTGTAGAACTGATCAGCGTTCCAGGCTTGAGCATGTTTTATTTAGCAGAGGAAACAGACCCTTGGATTACCCAAAACTGAAGTTACCAGCTTAAGTCGTTTAAACCCATGAAGAATGTGGGAAGAGCAGAAAAACGGCATGCCTCCACTCAGCCACAAAGAAACTTTACACACTTGCAGAACTTCTTCCAAACAGCATAGCACAACTTAGCTTATAAGCCTGATTAATAACATTTAGTTTAACTGACACATAGCTTATTCCTCCCAATTATGCTTTTAGCTTAAAAAGAACATCAAGTCAACAGAATTCTTTGCTATACACATGTCTAAAATTCTGATTTGGTTTTGTTTGGAAATAGAGAGGACAGCCTGAAATCTGAGCACATACACAAACCTCTGGGGCTGCCACTCTGAATGGAGTAGTATCAGCAAAATTTGCATGGAAAGCTTACAAAATAGCCACATACTTTAGCAAGTCTCAAGCCAGTATTGTCTGATTGCAAAGCTACTACATTCACATAGGTTTTAAAAGTAACAGAAATGGTTCACTAGGTAATGTTGGTAGTGACAAAAAAAGGGTCAAACTCCTGTAAGCGTATGGCTACAATTTTTAAAAAAGTTGATGCACCACATTTTATAAATAGATATATACATATTGTTTACATACAATTCACAGTAATTCATTGTCCTTTCTCTAGGAAAAATTGTAATATAATGAAGGAAATAACTAAATAAAATGGTCATATTTAGCTTAGCTACAATAACTGATTCCAATAAAATTTTTTTAAAAATTATAATGAAAAATGAGAAGGGTATGTTCTTAAATAATATTATATTAAATGTCTATTTGGCTTTTTAAGAACTTTATTTATGTGAAGTCTATGGGATACTCAGCACAGACAATTTACTCTGACAAAACAAAAAAACACAAGCGTTTGAATACAGTGAGAGTTTTCCTGTAATAGAACCCCTCTGAAAAATGTTTAGCTTACAGTTTTGAAGCCAAGACAATGGCTGTTACTGCGTTATCTGTCTAGCAACTACAGTAGCTTATGGCAGAAACCATTCGGTTTAATGACTTAGATTAATAAGTCTTATTTCATTAATTTTTCCACAATGAAAATATTTAAATGAAAAAAAAATTCTTTAAAGGCCTCACAGCTCATATAATAGCATGAAACATATTCTTGAAAAACTATTCTAGTACTGGAAAATGAAACTCTTACATTATTGTGATTTAAGTAAACCTGAATTCTCTTGGCATCTGGCCTAGCAGCGTGGAAGACTGAGCTGGAAACCATAATCATGACACTAACTACTGCTTGTAAAGGAATAGTAGAAGAAAAAAAGTTTTTGCAGGCAAACCACTTAGAATCCTATTATCTATTTACCAGAATTTACCCTTCCAGAGTGTCCTTCCCTTACTGTTCCTCTAGCATGTCCTAACTTCTGGCACATTATACCAAATCCTGTAGTATGAAAATTTGTAATGTTCACAATGTTTGACTGAAAGAGAACAATGTGTTTTCCTTCAGAAATGGAGGAACAAGTTGTAGAGAAGAAAGATCTTGCAAATAATTTCTAACAAAAAGTAATTCTAATGTCTAAGATCTTCATATTGCCTGCAATACTTGAAGTCTCTGATCTGGATTCCATAGGCTCCTACAAAAAGGTCAGACTTTCACAGGTGTTTGAAGGAACTCAGGAAGTATAGCTCTCAAATAAGTCAAATTTCATTATTTACTAGGCCAGTGGCTCTATTGTGAAAATTACTTCTGCCTAGAGCATGCAAATTAGAAATTAAGATCACTCTGAATTTTTTTCCCTGTGTTTTTCTTCTTTTGTTTTATGTGGAAAGGCTCAAGATTCTGCACAAGACCACAACATAGCAAAGCCATGTCAAAAGTAAGTCTAGTTCTTGAAAAGTAAAGACAATGAACAGACACTCACTGTTCACCTTCTTTGTGCCATTCATGACTTCACAGATTTCATCATCACCACCATCATCATCATAATCTCTCTCTCTCTCTCCCCCCCTTTTAACTTTTCCAGTGTAAAGATTCTTAGTTCCAAGTTCCTCCAAATTCTTCTTTGATAATCCCTTTTCTCCTCTTTGAACATTTCTCTATTTTATTACATCCTTTTGAAATGGAAGGACAAGAGCTGTACAAAATATTAAAGATCTACATGCAGCATCAATTTCCAGTGATTTGTTTTTTCTTTGTTTTCTCTTGTCTTTCCTAGAAACTCCTAAAATTCAGCTGAATTTTTGATTACTACTGAAAACTAGACTGATCTTTTCAGAGAAACACACATTGTACTTTTTGGAACTTGTCTCTGAATAGCAGTAGTAAGCTCAGAGCCCATTATTGTATAAGGATTTTTAGGATTTTTTTTTTTTTTGGTGTATAACTATCATCACTAAAAAATATCTACACTGAAATTTTAGTGCTAATATGTGAATTCAATCAAGCTGTTATGTGAAACCAAAGTTAAAAACATATCCAAATGTTCTGAACTGGAACAAAGTTCTCAGTGGCTTCCTTTTTCCATAAGAGCAAAAAAGGTCACTAACTACTTATCTCTGCAGATGCTATACGTACTATCTAAGTCATTTAAAAATAAAAAAGAAGAGAGAAAAGAAAACCCAGCCAAACCCCAGAAATGGTAACATATATGCAAAACCAAGAGTCTGAAAGAGCTGCAAAAGCACTTTCACCAAGGAATTGATTTATATCTTTTTCATTATTCAGCTAATTACATTGAAAAAATAAATTGTTTTCTTAAAATCAAATCATCATCAAGTATAAGATGACTTCCTATTTTTTCAATGCCAAGTCACAGGGAATTCTGATCTTTGAAATACATGAATGACATTCAATGTCAGCTAAGCTTTTTTTTTTCTCTTCTAGTTTAGCCTAATTAAATCTGGGTGACAGGACAAAGCAATTTCCCCAAGGGCTATCTGATGTCACTTTTTTATCAGCATAATTTCATTGTGTGCAACTCATTTTCAGAGAGAAAACAAGGCAATACTATGTAGTGACCCCAAATCTATCCAAACCACTAATCCACAGGGAAGGGAGAAAAAACAAACTAAAATTCTTAGCTGGTATAAACTGGCAATCTATACAGAGTTATCTGTACTGTCTTTAATGGACCGTGATGACTTATACCGGCTAAAAAGCTATGTTTCTTTCCAGAATGGTTCTTTAGCTTGAACTGCAGATAATTAGTGTGAAATGCTATTTTAAACTCAAGCATTTATACAAACAGCAGTGCTAATTATCTATATTATATAAGTAGTCTTAAAAGTAGCTGGTAAGAGAATTTCCCCTAAGTAGTGTTGCTCATTTGATTTTTGAAGAACTTGCCAACAATAGGCTTTTGTCCTCCTGGCCTGTAAAACTTTTGGTATCCTAGACTGACTTTAATTTTAGTAATTCAGTTGTAAATCAGGAAGAATTGCATTAAGTCACTGGAACTACAAGACCACTGTACAATTTTAAATAAAATTCAATAGTATATCTGGAGCAATCTGTTTGACTTAAGGATGAAACTTAATGTGTATTAATGAATAGATAAACAAAAAGTGGTAGCATGAAGTTTTTCAAAGTGCATGTTAATATTTTTCAGTGAGATATGTGTAAATCCTGTGATGTGAGGTCTAGAAAGTATGGGCCTGGCTTGGGGAGAGGAGGCTTGCCAACAATGTCTTTGAATGCAAAGATGAACAGTCCCTCCTCATACTTCAGATGCAGTGACTCTCTTAAGTGAGGAAGGAAAGGATCAAGGCAGGGAGAATGTGGTGCTGCTCCAGCAACCACTTTTGGTCTGAACCAGAATATGGCACTGAACCAGGAACTGAACCAGTTTCTTTAAGTGTTTGATAAGTGAGCTGTAATTCCCAACCAATTTTTGTGTGCTAACATGACTTTGTATGCTAACATGACTCATGTTGGTAATTTTCTGGGTGTTTAGGTGGAGGCTTGAGTTGTTTAAATATTTTTAGAAAGAGTGCTCAGAAACTGACCCTGGCCAACTTGGCTGTCAGTCAACATTTGGCAGAATGGTTACTTGTGCTTGTCTTCAAAAGGAATTAGGCCTTCTGTGGAGTATTTTAGATGGAGATGGATAAGCTGATAGTCAATACAGACCAAAGTCAGTTGCCTCTATGTGTTAAATATTTAAAAATGCCTACTGGCTAGATTCACATGGGGACTTGCATGAAATTTAAGTATCTAACTATCACTACATGTTTTCCTAATCCAAAACTGCTAACTCCTGCATCACAACCCCCATTAGCTGCTGACTGACTCTAAAAATGTTTATTGTTACAGAACAGAGAGATCTTTAATATCAGAATCTCAGAGTGCCAGACACATTTTACTTCTAGTACTGCAGAATAGGTTTGCCTCTACTGTAATATCTACAGCCTGCTCCTTTGCTGTCTTATCTGCCAAGTCAGATCTGTCCTGTGTTCTCAGATGCTAATAAAATAGTCTTCTGATGAAAGAGAGACAGTGAAAAGAGCCAAGTGGAGACACCAGTAATAGAAACAACTACAAAAGCATCCAGAGAGTCTTTTTCACATTCAGATTTGTGCTTTTTTCTGGCCCACTGGTTTGTTTGGTACAAAATGTGCCACAGCTAAAGGAATATTTGGACTTCAAATTGCACAGCTTGGAGTCCAGTTTCCTCTTTGGGCTATGGTTGGTTAAACCTACTTTATCCAGTAGAGCACCCCGTTATGTCATATATTCTGTTATAAATCTATCATGATTCATCTTGGCAAGGTTATTTTACTTTTCATGAAGCAATTAAAGTGTGACAAAGTTCAAGTCCTTGTTTTTCTGGTAGATTATATATTTAATCAAAGACCTCTGTATATGTGTGCTTGTGTGTGTATATAAATGAAAAGACAAGAATATATTTTAGGACTAAGGAATGGAATTAAAAACTTACTTTTAGCTACTCCTGAAATATTTTGGAAGAAATAAGTAACCTTTTTGAAGAAGGGATTGAAATATCAATTGCTGTCCTACTCTTAAAGCTGTGAATTCTGAGTATAGACAAGTATACTGTAAGATGTATTCCTAAGCCCAAGAGTCCTATGTTCTGATTCACTGTCTAAAAGTTATCTGGTCATTCCAGTCAACCTTTATGTTCAAAAGAGAGAAATTTTCATCTTTAGGGTATGATTCATCTCCTCATAAGACAAAAAGCTGAGACAGGACAGGTGAATTAGCCTCTGAACACATCTATTTCTCTCCAGTGATTATAATGGGTGGATAGCTTGGGCATAAGGCAGATGAATTCCATCCCTACTGTCCCATCTAGTTGAGTCTCACAGCATGCAGGGTCTTGTTGCTTTCTTACCAATTAACCCTGTTTATACACTGGATACAGAGCCTGAATGTTTAGCCAGGATGTATCAAAACAAACTCCACTAGACAACTCAGTGTCTAAAATTAAGGCATGTAGTAATATAACCAAAGAAATCTTAAAAAAAAGGGTAACTTACATCCAAAGAAGTTAGGTAGGAAACTTTTGCAGAGGGATGGAAAACCTACCAGAAAGGCATTTTTGGTTTGTTTATTTTAGGCTGGTCATCAAGTCCACTGAAGATTTAAAGAGCTAGAAAAGGGAATTACAGAGCTCAGTTTGGTTGTATGCAATTAGCACTACTATGCCCAAAGGAGACTACATTTGTACTGAAAAAATACTTTAGAGCACAATATCATTTTGTGGATTTGTTTCTGGAGCAGAGATGCTTTAGTAAGCACCTTCATAGAACAATGCATAGTAAACAGAGAGAGGAAGCACAAGTCTGAAAAGTTTCATCTATAGGGAACTGTTATGTCTGCTTTTAATTTCTAAGATTTATAATTCAATTATAAAATTGTACCTGGTTTATAGCTGTGTTTATATGGAAAACATGCCCAGTTAAAAAGAACTCTATAATGACCTTATATTTGAAGTGCTAAAGGCCTGCTTTTGTTTTCAGTATGAAAACTGGCTGGTCATTACCGCCATATGTTTACATACATATGTTTGATGCAGGGAAGGGTAGAGGAGATGAGTATAGTAGTTACTTTGCTTAAAACCAGTTTTGACTAGTAGAAGGAAGGGCACAAGCAAAGATGTTCTGTATGGGAGAGGGCATGCAACATGAAATAAACAGGGCAAAATCTGTTCCTTGCTTTCTTCATAGACAGAGAAATTTAGTCCATAGGGTAATATTACCCTTCACCCTCCCTACAGTTCAAAATACTGTGACTGAAAATAAGGGCCAAAGTATTTTTTTTTTTTTTTTGGAGATGACTGTGTATACTGGGTCTGGCTGAGATGGAGTTAACTTTCATTGGAGCAGCCAGTATGGTGCTGTGTTTTGGATTTCTGACAAAAACAACGTTATAATACCTCAGTGTTTTGGCTGTTGCTGAACAGTAGGTTCCTATCCCTCTCTCATCCCATTGGAGGTGTGGGGGAAGTGAGCAAGTGGCTGTGTGGATGCTTAGCTGCTGGCTGTGGTCAACCTACCACACAGTGGAAAAGTTTCCATCAGATACATACTACTGAGGAATTAGCCAAAGCAGAATACTTTCAAGTAATTCAATTAAGATGTATTGTCCCTTTGTATTGAATGGGAGAAATAGAATATGAGTCATCTAACCTATTCCAGATTTGTATACTAATATGAGATGAATCACACTCTCAAAATGTGCTTCTTACAATTTAGTCAGATGAATTCCATGCTTCATGTCAGTAAGTGACGACTGGTCTCGGTGAAGGTTCAGCTAAGCAAGAAGATTAAATATAAGAAATTTATCGTGGCAAGAAGAATAAAGTAGGTAACTGTGGGTTGACTTGGATTGGCTTGGAGAACTGGAAAGCTGACAACATTATTACACACCAGAAGACGGTTCTATTTTGAGAATACATATTTAGTAATTAGCAGCTAGCCCACGTATTTCTTAGTTTTCTGCTATGTGACAGCCAGACCGACGCTTGAAGGGATTATAGTATACCCCTGTGGGTGGGATATAAAATTATATTAAAAAAAAAGTTGAGAATGAATTAATGGGCTCATTCAAACCAGATATTGCATTCACAAAACTAGAACTGGAAAAAGCATGCACGTAGAAGCACATGACTCTGGAGGATGGAAGCTGTGAATGACAGCTGAGGTGATATAAACTAAACCAGATTTGAAGTAAAGATTCTTGTAAGAAATAAGAACTGTTATCTAATGCAACAGAACAGAATATTCAGCAGATAAACTTGCTGGACAGTTATGGGACACAGTCTTAATAGCAGACATTTGAACAATCCTGTGAAAAAGGTGTCAAGAAGGTTACAAGGGACAAAGCAAGAACAAGAAATTATAAGAATTAGACATAAACTAAACAGTGTATTTAACAGATGTTTTAAAGCAGAATCAATTGAATATCATCTCAGTATGTAGGAATTCATTAAAATTGTGTTCCATTTAATTCCTTAAATGTTTGATGTTTCACAGTGAGCCACAACATCTGTAATATATTAATGACAAAATCAGTTGTTTAAATTAAAAGTTAATTTAAGTTCATTAAGATGGTACTTTTAAAAAGATGCTTATAATTATTTTAATAAGGTGATATGGGGGAAAATCTATTTCAGCACCTTGGCTATATTCAAACTGAAATGAAGTCAACAGCTGCAGGCTTAGCATGAAATTTTATATAGTTCAGCATGCTAATTTAATTATAATTGCTGTTGCTAAACAAAAGGTTAATTATAGAGCAAGAGAATAATGTTGTGGAAAAGTACACCAAAGCTCTGTAAACAGATCTGTACTTAGATATTGCAAAATGTGAGGAATAGGTAGATGAAATGTCAGAGTGTTATACAGAAATTAAAGCATATATTAAAATAATGCTATCTGCTTTGTATAGTCTGTGTCTGAGAGTAATAAAATTCCATGCCATAGCAGAATTCATCTGTTTTCAGCAGAAGTAATACGTAGCCGACAACTTTTCATCTGAGCCATTCCGGCCAGCTTCATAGGCAATGTTCTATGCTCTTTGCCTTCTAAATGCAATTGAATAGTTGTTACTTTCCTCCTGGATTCCCTCATCAATCCTGTATAATAACATCTGCCAAGGCTCTCTTCCATTTCAACCATTCTCATATGAAGTTGGTGGCACAATAAACATACTGCACTTCCTGACTTCTGAGTACTTAGCCATAAGAACAGAATTACTTTAGTGTTTCAAGCCAAATATTTAGGTTGTCTAGATCTCCAGCACAGACCAGCAACAGATGCTTAGGGAAACATAACAACACAATATTTACCATGACATGCTAATTTCATCACAATTCTGCACTCTTATTTACAATATTACCTTAATGAGTAGAATATGGAAAAGGAGTGAGAGCTTCTGCTTTGCTTTCTATTGTCCATGCAAAGTCATACTGTTGGAAAGTTTTTTTCAGTGAACCAAATTCTGCTCTCAGGTATGCATACATGACTTCTTCTTACTGCAGTGGAAATTGTCCATCTGTATCTTCAAGTTGATTTTGTCTCATTGATTTTTCTTTAAATTTTGTGTAAGCCTATGCAAAAAAAGCAATAAATGTAAACTTAAATATGAGAAAATTTATGAATTTATTGACAATATAAAGCAATTTTCCATGTTAGCAATTATTTTAGAGAGAGAGTGCTCTTTGAATGCTATTTGACTAGATGCTTTTATTTTGGGGAAATGGAAGCTACGGAAACCTGCTTTTAAGGTGACTGTTAAAGAAGTTGTCTTAGAGTAAGCTGCAACATTCTAGAAATAACTTTGACAGTTACAATTAAACATTTCCAAGATGATTACTGAAAAGTAAATTTCCTTTTGAGAGCATCAGTAAGTTCAAATCAATGAGGTTGGGTTTTGTTTTTTGTTTTTGTTTTTTAAATGATAAATGAGCCTAAAACTTGTCAGTGTGTTTTACACACAGAGATATAATGTATTTTGGAAATACTTGGTGCTATTCATGGCTCCATGGTATTGCAAGTTTTATTTTCTACTCAAAATTTTCTTCTGTATTGATTAACTTTTTTGCAAATACATACACTTACATTAGAATATATGAAGTACATGAGATTCTTAACGAAAGGAGTTACATAATCAAGTATGAGTTGTGCTTAATTTTCCTTCAGACCTTTTGCAGCAGTGAGATTTTTTTTTCCTTTCTCTATAGACTGAGGCCACAGAGAAGAGGACTAGATCAAGTTACATGAGACAGTTTCATTTTTTTCTGTGAAATCTCCTATTGTTTCTTCCTATTATTTCCACTTGTTCTGGATGACAATAGTATTTCTACAGTGATGAACAAAAGGAGAAGAAATACATGGAAATAAATCTGGGTATTGGAGTGAAACCCTTGAGACTGTGTAGTATGGACTGAACAGAAAGCCTGGGCAGAATGAGTGTGGAACAAAACCTAGGTGAGGAGAAACATCTTGTATAGGCATTTGTCATGGTTTAACCCCAGCTGGCAACTAAGCACCACACAGCTCCCCATTCACCCTCCCCCCACAGTGGGATGGGGTTAGAATCGGGGGAAAAAAAAGTAAAACCTATGGTTTGAGAAAAAGGCAATTTAATAGGATAGCAGAGAAAGAGAAAATAGTAATAATAATGATAAAAGAATATACAAAACAAGTGATGCACAATGCAATTGCTCACCACCCGCTGACCAATGCCCAGCCAGGCCCCCAGCAGCGATCACTGCCCCCCGGCCCACTCCCCCCAGTTTCTATACTGAGCGTGATGCCATATGGTATGGAATAGCCCTGTGGCCAGTTTGGGTCAGCTGTCCTGCCTGTACCCCCTCCCAGCTTCTTGTGCCCCTGGCAGAGCATGGGAAGCTAAGAAGTCCTTGGCTGGTGTAAGCACTACTCAGCAACAACTAAGAACATCAGTGTGTTATCGACAGTATTCTCATCCTAAATCCCAAACACAGCACTATGCCAGCTACTAGAAAGAAAATTATCTCTGTCCCAGCTAAAACTAAGACAGAATTAGAAAGGAAAGAAATAGAAGAAAACAGACTAACAAGGGAGGATCAATTTTACACAGAAGGAAGGCAAAAGTGGAAAAGGGATGGATGTAGCCCACCATCAAGGTAAGAGTTCACCTCTTTACCCCTGGTTTTGTTTTCACTGTACTATGGTATGTTTGCTTGTGTGGTTTTGGTGGTCTGTGTTAACTTCCTCTCAGTATTCTGTAGGCTTCTGAAATCCAAGGGATTACAAGAGAAAGGATTTCTTACTGTCCTTTGAATAGTCAGGGAATACTTTAATTTCTTACAATAATGCTTCTATCTCCCTTTGTCCTTATTCTTACAGCCTTATATATTCTGAAACAAAATTCTGAAACACCTCACAAAGAGGTGAGGATTTCTAATTATGTGTATATATATACCTCACCACTCATTATTTTCTATTGATTTTGACTTCTTATTTTTACCTAGGTAATGTTATCACCACTTTACCACTTGTATTCAATATTGTTGAACTTCAAATTTTATAACTTAAATTAAATTTGAATTTTTAAAAAATTTCTTTGCTATTATTGGAAAGTTTTGTTATTTGTTATTATTGGAAATTATAGGAGAAGCTGAGAAAGTGCATAACACTTTAAATCAGAAGTGGTATACCATGGACCTTTGTTGCACATGGAGTTTACACTGGTTTCCTGTAGATGGTTTTAAAACCAGTTAATTTACTCTGATGGAAACCATGCTGTGTATACACTCCATTTTAATTCCAAATGTCTTTTCTGCATTTAATCCAAATGGAATGAAAATCAAACTTTCTATTTCACAAGTGCCTGCTTGGACAGTTGTTACAGTTACTTACGGAAAGACTATTAATCTACAATAAGACTATTTATTCCACTGTATTTATGCCAGTCTTACACCTGATATCCACTTGTTTTTCTCAACTGCTTTTTAATTTTTTCTAGGTTTGTCCATTGGTTTATATTTGAATTTTTCCAAATATTTCAAATACATTATGTTTCACAGCATCCCTTTGAGATACATAAAGATTATGCATAAATAATGTAGTTGATAACTGAAATCTACCCTACAGTAATGTGATATCTGCAGCTGACTAAATAAGGTATGCAGGATAATTATTTAAAAATTCAGGGAAGGAACTGAAAAACAGTTGTACCGAATAGAACACACAGGTGGTTTTTAGGCATATAGGTTGCAA
>VZTL01064921.1:560-20566 GCA_013400535.1 Scopus umbretta
ATATTTCCCCAGGAAAAATGGATCATATTTCACAAAAAATGTGTGAAACTAAAGTAGAGTTATACCATTGCTTCTCATTGTCTAGGATAGATTTGCATAGTATTAGTCATATAGATGTGAGTAATTATGTGAGTAATACCATTGACTTCTGCAAATTTAGCCAGTGTATGAGCAGAAGTATACTGTTGTCTGGATGTGATATCATGAGCAGCTTCTCACAGTTCTCCCTACCTTTCCTTCTCTACTTCAGCACACAGAATCTTAAAAACTGATTTGCTGGAGTAATTTCTCCTCTTGTTTATTGCTTATGAGATTTAAAAGTTGAAGTTTGCATTTTCCATTAGAGATTTAACTGAAGTACCACTGAAGGCAACAGGATACATTTTATCCCTCAGCATTTATAGCTAGATGTAATTCAGCTCCTGATACCAATGTAATGGGACCATTCTTTTGACTACTGCTTTCACAGGAACTAGAAAGATTTTAAAGAGCTCTTGTGCCTACACAGAGTAGGAGGTTAACCAAGCTGCTGACCATCTTGTCTGGGGATATTTACCAGTAGTGTTAGTCACATGAAATTTTTTATGTTTTGTTTTAGAAACACATCTCAGAGAGAGTTTCCACTGAGTTACCATGTCCTGAGTAATGTTGTCATCACAGAAGAATAAAGTGTCTAGCTTTGCAAATCTTCAAGAAAAGTGATTTTTACCATTCTTCATCATCTGGTTTCATTGTCTTATCTAAGAATATCTAAAATATTGTATTTGCTACCCTTGCCTTTAGTAGCATAGTTCATCTTGGAACCATGGATGATGTTTTCAGCTTACCAAGTGAGAACATCCTGCTAAGTAGTTCAGGAGTATTTATTGTAACAGGATGTTGGTCAACATCATAGTGCAAAGTAGATATAGACAAAGTCTACATCTGGCATCTTGGTTGTAACGAGTTTCCTTTCAAGCCAGCTGTTCAGCTAAACCAAGCTTAAAAGAAAATTAGATTGCCTAGTGAGAGTTTCTTTCCAAAGCAACACATCTGAGATCTCATGTTGTCGGCTGCAGATTCCATCCTGTGTTTGATTGCTGGATGATTAACATAGTGCTTTCTTGGCTTTGCTTGATGCTATTTGGTTTGGGAACGTGCTGTAGGAAAGACTCTTCAAAATTTCATTCCTTAGTCTGGCTTCTGGCTTTTTCTTAGACCTTTAGTGTATTATAACACCAAACTACTCTCCTTTTTGACCTGGCCTTACCCCTTCTGAATCCTGCTTCTGGCCCACCTTTGTATCACTGGTCATAGCTATCTGTCTACTGGTTAATATCCCTTTACTAGATGCTTACAGACAGCACCCTATTCTGACATCTACAGGCCTTTTCTACAATAAAATATATGCTTTTCCTATCCCTGAGTGCTTTTCTTCCTAGTTACAGAGACATGTACATCTTTAAGTGCTGGCTGTTTCTTGTTCTTCTGCAGTTAAATTCTCCTATAGGGGGAGCTGTAGATTTCCATGCTCAGTTAAGCCTAAATCTTTAAACAGATTTATCTTCAACAGAAAATATGAGCTAAAATAAGAGGAATTGATTTGCTCAAGGGCACCTGTGACTCATGAGCACAGCTGAAGTAGAAATTAAATCTCAGTTCTCCAGTGCCATCTTCTTTTACAGCCATGCATTCAGACAGGTTGAAAGGAATCCATTTCTCCCATCTTAAGCGTCTAAGAATTATATGTTTAAAGCTCACCTTGTTACTTGAAACTTTTTTAACAATCACTGAAGAGAATAGCCTCTGGAGTGGATGACTTGTCTCACCCAAAGAAAGCTTTTTAGGGCAGGTCAATGATCTGTCATTGACAAGGAACATATTTTCTGTGTAGGGAGACATTGGTAAGTAGACTAACTAGAGATGACTAACCTCTTGTTCCCTGATGTTGATCAGAAGAATTCAATCCTAGGAGTACAAAGCAGATGTCAGACATAAATATTATTTTTGAGAGTAGAAACTACTATATTAAAGAAAAGTGAGAGAGTATTAGTTGCTTGGTTCCTGATTTTAAACTGAGATGGGCCATTATGTGTGACTGTCTCACAGTAAAGAAAGGCACACACAATCTGTATGCAATCTGTGTCCCTGAAGTAAAGAGGACTACATAGAACTGAGACAATATTGGGAAAATCAGGACTGGAGAGTAATTGCATTGAGAATGAGAAAGGCAACCTGGTCTTTATATGGTGAACAAAGGGATATAAAGAGAAGATAGCAGTTAAACAGTAGGAATCTTGTATCTGAAAAGATAGAGTGCACTTAGCAGTTCAGTGATGGTAACACATGGCTCCTTTTTACTTTCTTGATAAATGTAGAAATCATTTTACCTTGACTTTTTTACTTCATTTAGCACATTTAGATGTGACATATCACTATCCAAAATGGGAAGAATCCTAAAGTTGCTGCTTAGAAAAATGAATAAAACATACAATTATATTAATATTTATAACTGATAGCACAAAGACGACCAGTAGCAGCTAATTAATGCTCAGTGGTTTTGAAAAGGTCTGTATGTTATCCCTGTTGGACAGCAGTCACTGAAGCTGGATTCTAAGCTGACTAATCTAATGTCTCTCAGATGTCACGTTGTTTACTACTGTCATGCTGGTTTATTACCTGCATGTGATATATACCCTTGGTGCATTGGTTTTTAGAAGGTCTGATCTTCTCCTAGATGATAGCTGTCCTGACAGACACCTGTGGTGTTTTGAGACAGATGTGTTGGAACCAATCAAGCCATGCGAATATAAACTCTTGAGCACACATGCTCAGTCAGTGGTTTGTTACTTCTTTTAAGGATTTGTGATTGTCCTTTAAGCGTTTTTTGAAAAACTGTGATAGAATCCATAAAAATCTGTATTTCATTTTAATTTGAAATCATTCTGTAAATACAAATATTCAATGAAGACAAGCACTTTAAAAAAAAATTATACTAACAATGGAAATATTTTATTGTTCCTTGCAAATTTAAAGTAATAGAGGAATACAGAGCTTACAGGATATAGGTAGTAAAATTCACCTAGATAATGATGTTTTACACTAAAGTTATTGAATTTATGCAGTTTTGAAATTGAGGTGACAAATTTCTTAAAAATACTGTGATCGTTAAACTGCTTTGATTGACTCTGTAACTGTCATTTAAAGAGATAAAGTCATCACAAAAGGTACAAAAGACAATATAAATTATAAGCAGTAGCCTCTTTTTATTCCAATAATGCCTGCTTGACTAGGGTGTAAGGAAGTAAAATGGAGCCACTATACATACTTAAAGAAAAGAAACTGTAAGAATGTGTAAGTTAACTAACACCCTCTTTCCTATTATTAAATCTGTCCTTTGTCATTCTTTTTTCTTCCCCTGCTCCTTGGCGTATAAGCTATTCTCACTCAACCTCCCACATTCGTCATACAGCAGATCTGAGTAGGCTTAAGCGAATAATTTAAAATATACTTCTAAAGATTCCTGAAAGTATTTTATGTCCATTATGGAATAAAGCAGTAAGGATTCCATTTGCCATAGACATGGGGATCTGAATACATCTCTGTTTATCTTTTATACTTTATTTCATCAAACCCTTATTTCAAATATGGGTAATTTGTTAGGACATCTTTCTGGGTAGGAAAGAATGAGCTGGCAGGTATTTTATATTCAATTTATGATTCTGTATGTTGATCTGCTCTTCAGAGTGTGAGGTGTGGAGCATCTTGCTGAAGTATCAGAAAGTTCTGCCCCTGGAAGGTCTGATGCCCCCTGATATGATTACTCTTCTGAAGAAGATGTGATTTGTTTCAGTGAAGAGTTAATGGAGTGGAAATTAGGAATCTGGAGTTCTTTCATAACTCTGCCACTAGGCAGCTCTGTCATCTTGATCATATTACCCTGAAATGAAACCTTTATGTAATGAAGTAAAATTGAGGTATTTGTATTCCATGTAGTCTTGTAAATGGTTAGATTTTATACTTGGTTTTCCACCATATCTGCCCCATCTTTAGATAGAAAGTGGAGCTTTGCTCCTTCACATGCTTAAGTCTTAGTAGTGTTCAAAGTGATGTGGTACTGCTTACGTACATCTAGAGCTTCTGCTTAGGAAACCACATCCAGAACAGGCAATATCCTGGTGGCTAAACTAAGTTCAAAATAGGCAGAGTTGGTTTCCCCATCTTGAAATAAGATGAAAGTTATTTATTAGTTATTACTGAATATGTTGGTAAAACATAGGTATAAGAGGGTCAGAAAAGGTTTTGAAGGCTGTTTCAACACTTGAAACCTTTTTAGTTTAGCCCTAAATTTTCTGTAGCATTTCTCTTTCATTTTATGTATGTATGACCTGTATCCACTTGTACTGAAATTCAAATTAGGCTTTCAAGTCCCTGTATAATGTTGGTAAAACTGATTTTTTTGTGGAGTTCTATTTACTTTAATTGAGTTACAGTGTTTTACATAGATTTTCATCTAGTTGTTTTACATAAATTTTCATCTAGTATTTTTCTGTATGTTTTTCCTTACTTGTGTTTTTATAACCTGATTTTATTCATCTCAATTCTTTGTAAATTCAAAATGAATTATTGTGGGAAGTTTGTTAAACTGACAAGAAAGAACATTTTTTTATGTATGGATTTTACCTTCTGTCTCCCAAAATACTGCCTCGAGAAATTGAATAGCGTGTTCTGAAATATCACTTCCCCAGTAGCATCATGCCCAGAAGTGTCATCCTACACAGGCGCTGCAATTGGGTGCAACATTAAGTGCAGCAGGCACAAATGGAAAAGGAGGTACTTCAGTATAACTGTGAGCAGAAGGAGGTCATTTCATTCCTGACTGTTTGGGTATGTAAAAAGGGGAAGATGTAGGAAAGGAATCCAAGAACAATGGATCTCACAGTGTTCAAACTGTACTCCGTGAAAGCTCCATCATTTCCAGAAGGAGGAATATAACATATGCCTGCCCCTCATCACTTTTTCAGGTGGGTGTCCCAAAGGACAGAACTGTTTTCTGGAGTCAGGAAGCCTGTTGGGTATCACTTCATGGTGTGTTACAGAGACACTACTTTCTTATTGCTGCCACAGCCCATGCAGTTGCATGGGGCATGTGCATTCTATTTTTTCTTGCCTCCCATTGTAAGCTATGCTTCAGTTAACTTCCCTATATCTTTGCTTTTGCACTTTAAAGTTTAACTGACTGTAAAAAGCAGAACACTTTTATAAGACTGTAAAAGCATAAGAAATGCCATATTCTGTCAGACAAGAAGTCCATCAAGCCCACTATCCTGTCTTAAGATGCTGCCAGCAGCTGGTGCTTAGCGAAAGAGTATAAGAAATGGTGAGGAAAATGCTTTGGTCTCCCTGCCTCATTTAATTCTATTAGAACATTTAGATTCAAGTATTAATTGTAGCATTCTATCATATTTACAAGTGCAACAATTCATAAACATTCAATGCCAAAAGAAATCTGGTACGATACCAAGAGTTTCTGTTAATAATTTGTAGTGACAGCAAATTAAGGGGAGAAAATTCTTTCCAAATCTTCACTTTGAAGGTCTTGCACTGTATTTTGAGGCTTTAATATTTTCTACAGGATATTGTATCACAGATCTCATGGGTTCTTCAATACATAAAACCAAACAGAGTTCTATTATTTGATTTTTTTGTCACAGAAGCTGTGGAGCCTACACATCACACTTTCATGTGTGCTGTGAAGAATTCCTTTATGGAGAAATACATTGGGAACAGTATACCAAGGTTACTCATGAGATACAAAGCAGGAATAACAAACACACATAGACAGATTTAAAATCTATTTGAAAGCTAATTAATATAGTGCAAATAGTTCCTACTTTCAATAGATTAAAATGCCTCTTTCTAGACCGTGCTTTTGCCAAGAAAGGTTGGACCAGATGATCCTTCAGGTCTCTTCCAACCTGGTATTCTATGATTCTATGATTGATTTTGATATGGATTTATTCACATACCTCAGTGTAAATATGTGTCTAAGTTCTTCTTTTGATGAGGGGATTTGGTGTCTGTCAAATGAGAAGGTTAAATATTAAACATGAATACGACAAACAAAAGTTAAATGAACAGTTTCTTCTGTTGTACTCTTTAGATCATTTGAAAGTTAAGATTTTTTCCTTTCTGCTTTTACACTTGCCGCTGGATATTTATAACTGTCAATGACATTCGGTAGGTTCATGAACAAAGAACATTGTAATGAGGCTTGAACTGTTGTGTTAGTACTGTTATTTTCTTTCTCACTTTTTAATATATCAGAGAAAATAAAATCTTAAGCACTAACAATCACTGGTAAACTAGCAGCACAGCTCAGTCCCATGGGGATGTTTTAGTCTTACCTTGCATAACACAGATAGCATTAAAAGCTTTTAAAAACTGACTTCTTGTCATCAGTTTTAATAAAAAAACCTCATATCTGCTATTTTAGTTTTAATGAAAAGAAAATTTCATTTTTTGTTGTGTGAATGGAAATTAAGAATTAACTTTTTTGGCACATGTATTATCAAGGGGGATTAACTCAATGATTTATTCATTGTTTTTTCTAAGTGTTTCATTAGAATTCATATTCTTCCTAGAGAGGACTGAAAATCACCTCTACCTAGAGAGGGTAGGCAAAGGTGGCAAAACTTTAAGTTTCAGGAACTGATGTAATAAAGGAATGCACAGATTCATGGTATAATGGCTTTGTAATTATTACACTACGTTTTTTAGCATATAACTGAGGGCCATTTCTGTTCCTTTTATTTTTTGTATGCAATACAAATAGCGTTGTTAGCAAATCCTGAGTCTCCAGGATGGGCATCAAAATCTATGTCTTTTATCTTACACAGAATCCACCATCTCTCCTCCATCATTCATCTGTTTGTCCTATTGTCTGTTAGAATAATACACATGCTACATGGACTTAGTTAAATTTCTGTGGCATGAGGTGTTCCCATTTAATTCAATAGTGTTAACCAGGTACATCAAGTTTGGCACGGTAGCAGCCCTTATTGTTATCTTAGATTTTATTAGGGTTAAAAATGGTTTAAAATTCTTGTACCAACATTTGAGGAGCGTAGACATTAAGGCAAAAACATGGCTACTCAATAAAATGAAATGAAAGTCTATCTTTTGTAGACTGAAAATAACTGAACTAGACTGCATTAGTGATATAAAAATAAATACAAGAAGTACACCATTCATCTTTAATTTTGCAACTGTTTTCAGTTTGTCTTTCCTGCAGGAGCTTTGCCTATTGGATCTGTATCAAATAATTTATTTCAAGCCCTTATTCATGTTATACAGATTGCTCTACCTTTCTAAGCATTTCTTGAGACATAGAACAAATACCGTAATATTCACAATTTAACCTCAGTCACTTATGATTGTTTTTCCGAATGTTTTCCTGCTATGCTGTTGTTCTATTAAAGCTGCTAGATACAAATGTACAGCAAAATAGGCATGTATTGTCAATATATTAGTAAAATCACAAAATCCTTTCTGGTATGCTTCTGTATAATGTATCTATCAAGATGTGTTAAAGGACTAATACTTATTTTGCCCCTATTTTTAGCAGAGGTACTAGGCCAGTGCACACATTTTACCCATGAATGTAGGGATGAGCACATGCTGCCTGTAAAAGGGGTGAGACTGGTTGATGACAATGACAGTCCTAGAAGTCTGCACAGGATCTATAGCATCAGCTTATCTGTGATAACTAATAAAGTATTGGCACATGAAGAAGCTGTTTAATATCTACATTTATTATGTAGATTAATCAATAATCTGGGACCAGTTGCCAAGATCAGTTTTAACTATATGCAGCCCAGCCTCCCCTTAGTTAATCAAACTGATACGGTTAATTTGAATATTAATGAGGAGCAAATAAGGGAGCTTACAAATGATTCAGCCTTTGAAGACTGTGAAATAATAACACCACAGGAGAACCTCCATTTAGAGGTGTTGCACAACAAATATAAAATCATATGAGTTACAATTCCTATTAGTTTTGAATATATTCATACATTTGTTTTGTTGATTTGTGTGAAACAGGCTGAGTTCCAGCTCAGAAGTAAATTTCTTGTCTGACAAAAGAGCAAATGAAATTATGATTTTATAACCTAATCCTTTTTTTTTTGCTTAATCTTATCTGTGGCTAATATCCCTGGCTAATATCATTAGTTTGCTATTTTTATAACATTTATGAAGAAGTTTTGCTGAGCTATATGCTCTTTTGATATTGTGATTCTGTCTTTACTACTGATGTCAGGTTTTAATTCCTCAGTTTTCATGTCTCACTTCTGTTAAAAATCTTAAATACTTTATGTTTGTTCAGCTAAAAATATAAATTCTACAATTTCCACTTTGAAAGTTACAAATGTATCAAAATTGTGCTTAGCTAATAATAAAAAATCCTGTGACTTTTGTAATTGTAACTTTAAAACTGATGATTTAGTCATCAGAATTACTTTGTTCACTATAATTTTTAAGATTTTAGCTTAAAGCTTTCCTAAACATTTCCATCTGTATTTTTGCCAAGCCTTGATTCTTAGCCATGTCTCATGTATTGAGGCTGGTATTCTACTGACCTAGCTTCAGTCATGCAATATCTACCTGTGGTTTGTTATAAGATTGAGTAGGGATGCACCCTCAAGGTTGGAGTTTTCTCACCTCACACTAGGATGAGCTATTGACAAACGAAGACATCTCATGTAAGCTCTTGTTCCTTTTATGGTCAGCGAACAAGAGAGGTAATTTCAGAGTGTGATTCAGCTTCTGTGATCTGTCTGCACCCCGTCTTTCTCTTGCACTAATCTACAGAAAGATGAAAAAGGTTTATGGGTTTCTAATACAATAATTTAGTTTCATAAGAGACATTTTTGGTTATTTGCTCTCTACTGCATGTCTTAAAATCTCTAGGCAATGTAGTAAAACAAACATGTAAAACATCAGTGAAGACTGAATAGCTAGACCTGTCCTACAATATATTTCATGCTTTTTTATGCTTTTTTTTTTACCATATAAGAGGCTCGATGCTCATAATTCTCATGCAAAATAAAAATTCTGTTGAATTTAACAGAAAAATGTGATTAAGATTTATTATTAATATCACTTGGTGGGTAGCATTGCTTTCCTGACACTTCTTAAAATAAACCCCTTTCACTTGTTTCAGAAGCTAATTATCTGGACTAAAAATTTTCAGGTTGAATATCTGCCTCAGTTTTGTTGTTAGGCTTGTTTATTTATAGAAACCTTCACTCAAAACAGTTCAGCTCTTTCTGAGAAAAGGCAAAGAAAAAGTGTCTTAGTAGCAAATATGCTGGTTTCCTCTTGAAAATTCTAGGGCTTTCAAGCAACAGGGACTTGATAAATGATAGGCAGGTGATTTTTTGAATTCAGAAATATGAATCATGGTTTTAAAGCTGGTCATATTTGGTCACATTACTTAAATTTTAAAACTTACTCTCTATAACTTTTTAGACTCAATTAACACTCAAAGTCTTAGCTGGGCTACTGCATACTGTACTATATATATGCTGCTCAGGACAGTTGAATGGAGACCAGTTACATTTATTAACAGTCACCCCTTTCTTGTGTGTAGGTGGAAAAATTGAAAAAGAAGATTTCTACCTCAGTCTTCCCTTTTGCACAAGTACTGTAGGCAGTAGATGGGGACAAAAAACTGGGAACAGTGGCAAAATCTCTAAAGTTAGAGAGTCATTATGAGGTATGACAGAGGAATCAAAGGAGCATGCAACTGGGAAAGAACTATCAAGAAAAAGACTTGTGAGCCAGGTGGTGTGGATGACATGAAAACAGACATGGAAGGAGTGCTGCACTCCAGTAAGATGCTGGGGGAGAGAGATCTACTCTGGTCACAAAGGTATATAGAAGACTATACGGTAGTCATCAAATAATAAATACTACATTGTCATGAATGTAACATTGTGGCCACAGTAAAATTACTAGGGTCTTTTTATCCTTATTGATGACTTTATTTGAAAGTAGATTGTAATTATTTTACTTATATTATTGCAGCATCTACTAGTTACAGCCAAAATCTGGCCCCATTCCTCTAAGTAACTTCAACTTGGAGAGAATAGTCCCCAAAGGCCACCAAAGTAGTACTGTGCATTTGGTTGAATACCTTATTGGACCAATGCCTTGTGAGTACTCTTTTAGCCTTAATTGAAAGCTCAGTCTGCTTAGATAGGGTTATTAGTTAGATAGGGTCATTGCAAGTTAGTGGGAAAAACTTAGGTATGATGAACAATGTTATACAGAATAACATCTGGTGCTAGCAGCATTCTTGGTGTTGGGTGCTGCTGATGTTCTGTCTTAAGGATACATATTTAATAGTTAGCATTTTTAAACCTGTTAAGCAAGCCAGATTTGTGAGTTAGATTTTTACTTTCTTTGCTGTTTTATTTTCATACCTATGTATTGAAATGTCTGTATAGGAGAACTGAACATTTATTTGGAACAGAAAATCAAAATTTAAAACAGTTCTTTGTAATGGACTTTTATGAAAGGACCACATGATGTCTTTGATGTCTGGTGTCTTTTGTGTGATGTTATTGTATCTGGTGTTGCTGGTAAAAAGCTGGCTGACCTAAATTTGAGATTGATTAGCTGGTCATGGCAACTGTCAGGAGCAGATTTTTGACTGCCACCAGTAGAACTTGTTGATGGGTTACTGTTATCTCATAAGAGCCCTTAAGGATACAAGCCTGAAAGAAGAGATGTGAGATGTATATGAATGTGGCAGAACATCCTACAGCTGAGGCACTCATAATCACTGAAGCCTAAAGTATTTCAAATTCAGTATGTAGAGAGATCTACTACTTAACCATCTTATAAACTTGGCAGAAATCTCTGTCTCAATGGCAGATTAATATATATGATAATTTTATAATTCTGCATGGTATGGCTTTTTCTTTGTCTTAAAAAAAAATCTTGAACACCTTTTTCTAACAAAAAATTATGCATCCATAATAAACCCTGGAGGAAACAATTCAATAAAAGAATACATATGCATCAGGAATTCATTGAATATTCTTGATTTCCCTTGGTTCCCTTAGATTTTCCTTCAAGTTTTAAACTCCTAGGACCAAATTCATACCCAATGTATACCGAGTTCCCTGCAGTGAATGGAGTTATGTTGCAGGTGTGTTTGAAGCTGTGAACAATTTCAGAAGTGTTCTGTATGTATTCATAATAAGTATATAGTTTATACTGAACTGCTGATGGAAACTTCCTCTTTAGGTCTCTAAAGAACACTACTGTGTTTCACTTTAAAGGGAAATACAGTAAAGAAGAAAGTGATGAATGTACCTGATTGGATGGGCCAGTGAATAGTTACATTTTTCGCTCAGTAGAGGCTTGTTTTTTAATAAGCAGCTATTCTTTATGCCCCCGGTCCCCAAAGTACCTGAAAATAATTAGCATTGCTGTGGAAAACTGGGAGTAGGGCTACACTTCAGTTACAGACATACCCAACTTTAAAGTAGGTGTTGGTGGTGCTAGAAGCAGTCTAGTATGGCAATACCAAACCCAGGATGCACTGAAAATCTCTGGATGAATTCTCAGAGGTAGATCTTAAATATGAGAAACAGTTGTTGCTGACCTTGAGAATGCGTTCAGTTTGAATAGCAAGGTTTTTGTAGTGGGGGGCTACAAGGGTGGTTTCTGTAAGAAGCTACTAGAAGCTTCTCCCATGTGCAATGGCTCCAAGATGGACCCACCGCCAGCCAAGGCTAAGCACATCAGTGTGGCAGCACCTCTGGGATAGCACATTTAAGAATCAGAAAAAAACAACCAGGGACACAAAACTGCAGCTGGAGTGAGGAGTGAGAATATGTGAGAGGAATGTCTATGCAGATACCAAGGTCAGTGAAGGAGGGGCGAGGGATGTGCTCCTGGTACAGGAGCAGAGATTCCCCTGCAGCGCATGGTGAAGACCATGGTAAGGCAGGCTGTCCCCTGTAGCATATGGAGGTTGACAGTGGAGCAGATATCCACCTGCCGCCCATGGAGGACCCCATGCCGGAGCAGGTGGATGTGCCTGAAGGAGGCTGTGACCCCATGGGAAGGCCCCCCTGGCGCAGGCTCCTGGCAGGACCTGTGGACCTGTGGAGGGAGAGGAGCCCATGCTGGAACAGGTTTTCTGGCAGGACTTGTGACCCCGTGCGGGACCCACACTGGAGCAGTTCATGCAGAACTGTAGCCCATGGAAGGGACCCACATTGGGTGGAGTTCATGGAGGACTCCCCTCCCAGGGGATGACCCCATCCCGTGGGAGGAACCCCATGCTGGAGCAGGGGAAAAATGTGAGGAGTCCTCCCCCTGGGGAGAAAGGAGCGGCAGAGACAACATGTGATGAACTGACTGCAGCCCCCATTCCCTGTCCCCCTGTGCTGCTTGGGGAGGAGGAGACAGAGAAAATTGGGAGTGAAGTTGAGCCCAGGAAGAAGGGAGGGGTGAGAGGAAGGTGTTTGGTTTTATTTCTCATTACCCTACTCTGGTTTGATTGGTAATAAATTAAACTGATTTTCCCCAAATCAAGTCTGTTTTGCCCAGGACAGTAATTGCTGAGTGATCTCTCCCTGTCCTTATCTCAACCCACGAGCTTTTCATTACGTTTTCTCTCCCCTGTCCAGCTGAGGAGGGGAGTGATAGAGTGGCTATGGTGGGCACTTAGCATCCAGCCAGGGTCAACCCACCACAGAGAGATTTAAAGCTTACCATCTTCCTACATGATGCTGGAGTCACAATGAGTTCTGCTTAGTCAATATTTAGTGGCTTCAGTTCACAAGTGCTTGTGAAAAGCTTGCATACTTTCCTGTTTTAGTGGGTTTGTATTCCTAAGGTAAATTAATCTTTTGCTGTAAGCAATGTGCAACTCCAAATAATTCCTTCAGTGAAAGAACAGGGAAAAAAAGTTATTAAAAATCCAAACTTAATAAGCAAATAAGGGTAATTCAGCACAGGGAGTCCCATTGTTTTGATACTTAGAAAACATAAGGGATATTGTAGTGTAAAAGGAACAAAAGTTTTCTCCCCAAAGGTGCTAGTTTTCCTTTAGAAGCTTCTCCACTTCAGATCACATTTATTTCTGTGGAAAACTTGCTGCTTTTGTTTGTGTTTATGGCAGGCTAATCATTCATAATGCAGCATTAGTTATTTTGGACTGTAATTTTAATACAAGCTACAGCTAATAAAATGGCCCCACAAAGAGAATGAAATCCCCACCACTAAACCTTTTTGATAAATTTCTACCTCGAAAAATAATCTGCCTCACTATACAGCTGGATGCTCATAGGGCTTCCTCCTTTCAGTCAGGAATAGATATCAGTCTTGAGAGAGAGAGAGAGAGAGGTGTATATATATATGAGAGAGAGAGGTGTGTGTATATATATGTCAAATAAGGGAATAATACCCCATTTTATAATGAATGGCCTATGATGCAAGAAGGGTATGTGATTTTAATCAACTTTATTAAAAAAAAAAGAAACTGGTAGAAGTATGAATTTCTCTCCATGGAGTCCAAATCCAGGGCACTGATGTCTGGGTTAGGTTTTAAAATACTCCCCGCTCACCAAGAAAAGCAAAAAGCAACAAACAGCAGGCTGAAAAAACTGAAATTGCACAGGGCACTTCTCTGACACATAAGCCAGCTGGCACGGTATCAGCCATTTCCATAACCTAGCTCTCCAAAAAGGTAGCCACGTTGAAGCTGCCTCACCTCTGCATGTATCTTTTGTCCAGCCTAATTCCTGAAGAAACTATCCAGAGGATAGCTCAGAAGAGTTTTCCATGGCAAGGACTAAAACCACATCAGCGATTAGCCTAAAAATCTAATAGTGTGGAGCAGGAAGCATTTGCACCTTTAAAGTGCTGTATAACTGTAGCATCGGAATCTTGATGCCACCAGCCTTGTAGCTAGACACACTGGAAATAACTCTGAAAATTTCCTAGTCACCATAGTTCCCAGCAGAATGAAATGGATTGTTCTTTTAGAGCTTCACATAGTAACCACAACTTGAAACAGATGGATAATCTCTGTAATCTCTATAACCAAGACCCTGCACTTCCTGCTCTGTCTCCCAAAATAGAATATATATGTTACGGATAAAGAAAAATGTAATAGATTTACATTTTGCTAGGTTTATTTAACATTACATATACAGCCTTATGTAGAAGACAACACATCTTAGTACTCAGACAGTTAAGCACTGGAAAGGTTTTCATAGAATGATTACGGATTCCCCATTTTCTGAGATTCCTAAGAGCCTACCTCACATGCAGACCTCATATAATAATCTAATGTGTATTTTTAATTATTTGGGTAAGGATGGCTTGCCTTAAATGGACCAATTGACTTTGCCTGTTTTTCTAAAAATACAGTGATTAAATAAAACAGGTCATTGTCAGCTGCATGGCGGGAACATCACTGCTTATATTGCCTGACTGGTTAGGGTGGGAACCAGTTTACCTCACCTAAATGCCGAAACTTAAACAGACCAGATGTCTCTTTACACCCTTCAGAAATACTTCCCTCTCTTCCTCTACGCAATTTATTTTGAAGGATTAATGCTAATCTTAAGAATAAGGAATTTAGGATGCCTAAATTAGATGAACTGAAGTCCCACAATTCCTTTCTTTCATTTTAGCATCATTTTAATGAAAATTTCAAGTTAAGATATTATGATTCATAAAAAATAAAAATTGCAGAGGTACACAGAACTCAGGCCTGCTGTGCTTTTATTCTCAAAATAACTTACATTTACTACATATCTTATTACAACTGTGAAATTTGTGTAGGGCAGTAATGAAACTGTCATGCTAAGCATATAATGAGCTATTTTGCTTTGTTGCTAACTGCCTTTTTGTTTGTATTATAATTCATAAGTGTAACATATCTTCATAAATATGATTGAATGCAATAATAACTTTAAGGCAACAGCAGCAAATGCTTTGTTTAGAGAAAGGTCATATTTTAGTGTCTTGCAATTTGTATTGAACTTGTGCTGAATATGAATATTTGTAAAATTAGAAGAATTTAAAAAATGAAGATTTGTTTAAAGTAAAATATGGCACTCATTAAAAAGAGGCCTAGAACAGTGCTGAACGGTATAAACCTTTGTTATACATATATGTAACCTGATTTTGAAATAGAAAATTAAACAAATTTAACTAAAACTCTAACTTTATTTTCTAAAGGTGGTAAACAGCCGATATCTCATGGATTTCATTAGAAACTATCAAGCATTCAGTGCTTGCAAAGACAAGGAAATGAATAGAGACCTCTTCACCTGCAAGAAAATCCATCAAGTAAACATGTTGGTGTAGATAAAAGTATTTCAGACCTCGAGAATTGTTTTCCTGGAACAAATAAGCTTATAAGAGCTTGTTTTTTTGCACAAATATGGTTAACGAGAGGTGCAGTCAGAGATGGATGTTAGGTGAAAATCACACTCTGACTCAGATAAATTACTTTCTGTGAAATTATCTCACCCATATATTGATGAGGCCTAATTGTGAACTTAAGGATTTGACTTGATGTAAGCATTTTTTTAAAGGCTTGTCTGTGTTGTAAGCTGCTCCCAACACACCAGTCACTGCTTTTAGGAAATCCTTTTCATTTGAGCACCATAATAGCATTATTTTCCCTTTTTTTTTTTTTTGCAATTTACAACTCCCTAAAAATTTTCTCATATGGTAAAAGTTGTCTTTAAAATAAATTTAAGCCTTCTGATAATAGATCTGCTTTTCTTAATTACCTTTAACAGTCTCCCCAGAAGAATCAGAGGTTGTAAACAATTTTGCTAAATGGTTAAACAGTAGCCAAGTAATTAAAAAAGGCAAAAGTATACTAAATGTGGCTGTGTGAAATGCTGCTTCACTGGACAAACCAAAATACTGGAAAAAAGAAAAACCATTTCACATTGACTCAAGGGGAAAAAAATCAAAGCAAAGATTTAATTCATGTTCTTCTTTTCTAAGAGCCCAGAGATTTAGTGTGGGTACTTCTTCTCATGTTCTGTGGCAGGTTTTGACTCTTATCTTTGTTCCATTCACAATTTGGAGAAAATTGAGTCAGACGCCATTTCTTTTTCCTTGTTCTTATGGAGTCATAGAAGGTTTTTTTTGTTATTTCCTGATAGGCTGCAGCTTCACCGCTTACATATTTACACAGACTTTGGTGACTGTGCTCACTCCTCTGGTGTTTATGACTGCCTTGGATATATGTTAGGCCTCTTCAGGGCCTACCACCCCAGGAAGTCCCTCCTGCTCCTGGTCTCCACCCAGGCAGCTGCCAGCCCCTGCTGGTACTTGACATCTACTTTTTCACATCTTTATTTCGCCCTTCTTTGAAATTGCTGAATTTACAAACAAAATGATTCCACTAACTGAATTAGAAAAATAAACCCTTAATCTCCTTAGTTCCCAGCTAAGTTGTGGCTTAGGTCTGACAGTGCTGAATCCTGAGATATCCAACCTAAACCACCAGCTAGGATGTCTGCTGTCCAGGTTTTCTTAACTGTAGGGTTTCCCATATTTGCTAGGGGTCTCCAGAAAGTTTGGGTACTGAATTTTAGTTGCCCACATTAGTTCAGAAGTGTCTGAATTCAGGACACAAAAGATTTTGTTTCTAAGTATGAAACAGGTTTCAGTGGATAGTCAGGCAAGATCCACTTTAGTCCACTTGCCAGTAGGCAGAATAGTCTTCAGACTTGTGAAATGGAGTGACTCTGCATGCAGGCATTTCTTATATGAAATATAAGACAAGTTGGACAACTGTTGACTGAGAGTCTGATTCAAGCATTTGTGGCTGGGTCAGATTCTTAGAGAAGGCAGAATGGTTTGAACCTGGCTCATTGAAATGGGTTTGTGTAGCTTCAGGAGATTAAAAAACCCAACACAGATCCTGGAAGCAGGAACCAAATGCCTCACCCACTCAGCCGAACATGCCAATGTCAGTGCTAACCCCAGGATCCTATTTTCCTGCTCTTCTTGTGGCTCTATAACCCTTGTATGCTAAAAACCACCACCATAATGCCATGTTCCTTCAACAAGAAAGTTTAGGAAACCAGATTCCAGGTCAATCAAAGTGTCTGCCTTGTCCTGTTGATTCCCTGTACTTAGAAAAAGGGGTAGACATTTAGCCACTACTCTAATCCATCTAGTAAAACGTCTGAACTGGATGAAATGGAACCCCACCCATAGATTTTTTTACAGGCACTTATTGCTCTCCACCACCTGCATGTAGATTATATATGGTATCAGATAGATAAATTTTCATGAAGCTGTGTCTAATGTAGGTAACTAAGAAAGGTGGCCCGATATTTTTCATTTCAGATCTGCAGATGACTCAGAGGCAATATAATGGAATCATATAAATTCAGATCAAAAATAATATTGAATGTGAGAAAGCATAGGAACAACTTAATAATGAAAAGATTGTAATCTATGAATAGGTACCTTTCCGACATACATTACCATGAGGAGAAGCTATGATTTTTCTGCAAAAAAAAAAAGAGAAATGGTTCTTTTATATTGATCACATTGCTTCTGATGTACTATTGCTCTAACATTTTGCTTCATGTATCACAGTCTTACTCTCAGGTGGCTGTATCTGCAGGACTTGCAATTTGTGGTCACCTAAATGGCCTGTTGATTGACTCTGCATGTGCTTTTAGATACTCTGGGTAAGAAATTAATGGTGTTCCTTTAGGACTCTACTGTCCATTATAACTGGAAGTTAGCATTAAAAGCCTGGAGATAATCTAAATTAACTAAATGGAGTGGCTATTATATGACTGCAACGTAACAGAAGGTATTAAATTATAGTTTTTTAGTTACAATGAAAGTTGTTGGGAATCTCTGCTGTTTTCTAGTAGCAAGTAGTAGCAAGCTAAAGCAAATTTACAGTCTCTTGAATTAATTTACTGTTTGTAGAATGAAAACAAGAGAGTTTGTATAGTATTCACTGCAAATTATTCTTATGAGATTGTGAAAGCTTCATGGCAAAATATTGCAAAAACCTGATTTCACTCATTGGAACTTAATTAGTGTGGTGTATTGACAAGGCACAAAAATAATGTGAAGGTTATGTTTCCACTGTTTCAAATATGATATGTTATTGCTTTCTGCATAGATGACAGACTGAGACCTCACATCATATATATACATGTAGTACAAGTTGACACAGTGCAAAAATGAAAATTAAATCCTATTGTCTACAGAAAAAGCATCACAAAATAAGTGTGGCAGAAAGATTTCAGTCCACAAGACAGAGTAAATAACATTGCTTTAAGAGGCCAGAAGTAATAAAATACAGTGAAGCTAGAACCGATATTAATAACTCTGTCCAGAAGCATTCTACATGTGGAGACAGAGCCCTGCACTTAGACTTATTCCTTTACAAAGAAAAACTGCGGACTTCCCTGTTCCCTTGCTTTGCTGTGGGATGTTCAGCTTAGATAAAGGACACTTGTCCTATTGGGAAAAACTCTCTTCTTTTCATAACAAAAAAGCTAAAAGATTCCTTTATGACCTAAGTAGACTATTATTGAAAAAAAAAAAAAGTTAACTAAAGCAAAAGCTGTGACACCAAACTTGTGAGAGCTACCTGATGGGATGTCAGATGAAGATTCCCAATAGTATCCCCACTGGCTAATGTAGTCAAATTTTCAGAAAGCCTTAGGTTCAAAAAGGCACCAAATCAGACTTTCAGAAATATTTCATGGAAGGCTGATGAGAAGCATTCTTCAGTCCAGCAAGTAATCAAAACCCAAATAAACGAAGCTGATGTTATGCATTGAATTTATTCTTCAATAGAATCAAATTCTGAAATGATTGGAAGGTAAACAGAGGTTTGCTACACTTCACATAATTAACTTTTAAGACTCTATACAGTAAAGTTGCAGGGACGAGGTGAACATTTTTCTGTCGTGCTTTCACCAGATCACTGTGACAGTTGTCAACTTTATCGTTACTCTTGAGATGGGGACAGGTAGGATTTAAGACCTACAGTAATGCCCTTTGTGTACTGGGTCACCTTACCCAAGCTGTCTCCTCTAAAAATAAGCCTGCAGTAAGATAGATTTGGTACTTAAATACAATTACTTCAGCTGAAAGCCACCTAAACCCTCCATAACTTTCTTTTTTCATTGTCTGAACAACACAAAAAAAGGAATAGATACTCAGTCTACATGTTAGTGACTGTTGTACTACAAAAGTGTTCCAGGGACATTGAGAAGGTACACCCTAAAGGGAAATCAGTAGTGTGCATAATGTTTGGGGCTGTGATTTCTACTGGAATTTGTGAAGGCAGGAGTTTCCTCAGCATAAAAACAGTGTTTGGGTAGTATCTTCACTCTCTGTAATCCTCTTCCGTATGGGCCAATAATAAGGGAAAAAAGAGCAAACTATCTGTCCTTCTTCTTACTGCTGACATCATGAAAACAACTCATGGGCATATCATTCAACTACTCACTTAGCTCCAGTGAAAAGTCATGTCTGGCTCCTCATCTAAGACTGACCTTTTCTCTCACTGTCTGTTCCTCTTCCAGTCAAACAGTACCAATGACTTAGCTCACCTACTGCAACTGAAGCCTCCTATTAGGATTTACCTGTGTGTGAAGGCATAATAGTTTTTCTGTCCCTGCAGCTTCTTTCCATCACTAGATCAGGGAGTAACATTCCCACATGTAACAGGATGAAACCAATAATAAGTCTCTGCACATCTGTTGTTTGTTTATATGAACTCTATGTTAGCCAATCTTTCCTCAGGGTGTTTCATCCAGTTTTTGTGTAGAAACTTTCAAGCTGTTAGCCTCGAGGAAGCTTGTGCTCACTTCTACCTCTAAAATCCTGGCCTGAACTTTTCATTTCAGCTGCAGTAATACCTTCACTCTGGACTCACTGAGAATTAATATCTATGAAGCAAGATCATGGGTCAGCATATCTAT
>VZTL01064923.1:0-29431 GCA_013400535.1 Scopus umbretta
CCCCTCTCCCAGCTGGGAAGCCTGCCGCCCCATGAGCCCCCACCCCACAGAGGCATTGTACCAGCCCGGTCCTCCCTTTTCCTGTAGGTGGGGTTTCCATAGGAAACACGGCTGGTTCACCTCCAGGCCCTGGCCCAGCCAGCCAGACGCTGCTCCTTGGCTGAAGCTGCAGCTGTGGCAGTCCCCTCTGCTCCAGGCTGAGCATTTCAGCCCAAGGAGCAGCTGGCTCTCCCAGCTGTTCCCTGGTGATGGCAGAGTGGGGGACAACTGCCAAACTCACTCGCCATTCCTCCTCCTTTCCAACTGGTCGCTGGCACTTATGGGACTTGGAGATGGGAGAGGATGCCATGGACTTGCGATCGCCATAAGGATCATTTGGGCATGCAGCGGCAGGCAGGCAAGTCCGCGGCAGCGCGCTGGGGCAGTGGGGTGGTGGGCTTCGCCAGCAGCATGCTGCTGCTGAGCCGCTCCGCTCTCCATCTCCCCGCTTTGTGGTGGTACCTCTTCCTTTCCACCGATGCCCAGGAGGTGGCCACATTCACGGTGCAGTACCGGGTGTTTGAAGAAGTGCCACTGGGAACAGTGATAGGGACGCTGGCTGAGCACTTTGAGGGGGGTGAAAGCGGTGAAACAGCAGACACCTTCCAATTGATGGAGACCCCCGGGAGATTCCTGCTGCATGTAGAGAGCGCAGATGGGGTTCTCAGCACGGCTGGGCGGGTGGACAGGGAGCAGCTGTGCCGGCACAGTGAACCCTGCTGGGTCTCGTTCGATGTGCTGGCTGCCCGAAACCTGGCTCTGATTCATGTGGAGGTTCAAGTGCTGGACGTCAATGACAACTCGCCGCGATTCCCCACGCCCAGGCTGGAGCTGGAGATGTCGGAAAGTGCATCCCTGCGGACACGTATCCCACTGGACCGAGCCCTGGATGCTGATGCTGGCCTCAATGCCCGCTGCTCCTACGCCCTCTCCCCCAGTGAGCACTTTGCTCTGGAGGTCATCTCTGGCTCCGATGGGACAAGGCACGCAGAGCTTGTTGTGGTTAAAGAAGTGGACCGGGAGCTGCACTCCTCCTTTGACCTCGTGCTGACGGCCACTGACCATGGGGAGCCGCCAAAATCAGGTACTGCTTTAATTAAAGTCATCGTCCTTGACTCCAATGATAACAGCCCTGTCTTTGCAGAGAGCTCTTTGACGGTAGAGGTTCAGGAGGATGCTCTGCCCGGGACCCTCCTTGTGACAGTCACAGCCACTGACCCTGACCAGGGCCCCAATGGGGAAATCGAGTACAGCCTGAGCAAACATGCACCCCCAGAGGTGCTGAGCGCTTTCAGCATCAATGCCCGCACAGGCAGCATCATCCTGAAGCACCCACTGGACTATGAGGAAACCCACACCTACGAGCTGGATGTGCAAGCCCGGGACCTGGGTGCCAACCCCATCCCAGCGCACTGCAAGATCCTAGTCAAGGTCCTGGATGTCAATGACAACGCTCCTGAAGTCCACGTCACCTGGGCTGCACGGGTGCCCGTGCTCTCTGAAGCCATCCCCAAAGACAGCTTTGTGGCTCTGGTGACAGCTAGCGACCCTGATTCAGGAAGCAATGGGCAAGTGCACTGCTCCCTCAGTCAAGGGTATGAGCACTTCAGGCTGAAGAGGACCAACAGCCACAGCTATGTGCTGATGACCAATGCCACACTGGACAGGGAGCTGCATGCTGAGTACAACCTGACGTTGGTGGTGCAGGACCAGGGTGACCTCTCCTTGGCTGTGCTGAAGCACCTCACTATCTGCATCAGCGATGTCAACGACAATGCGCCCTCCTTTGAGAAGGCCACCTATGAAGTTGCTGTAGCTGAGAATAGCGAAGCACCTGCCTTCTTGCTCACCATCCGTGCCACTGACCCTGACCTGGGTTTCAATGGGAAAATCACCTACAGCATCCTGGACTCTGCTTTGGGTCTGGTCTCAATCGACCCCACCACTGGTGACGTTTTTGCCCTCCAAGCTTTTGATTATGAGCAGGTGAGGAGCCTGGAGTTCCTGGTGACTGCAGAGGATGGTGGTCACCCCAAGCTGGCATCCAACGTCTCTGTCAGACTGGCTGTACTTGACCGAAATGACAATGCACCTGTCATCACCATGCCAGCGCTGGTGGGAGGCACAGCCATGCTCTCTGTCCTGGTCAATGTGGAGACAGGGTGCTTCTGGGTGGTCCCCGGGAATGGGAGCATCCAAGGGACTGCAGCAGTGACCAATGCAACACTTGTGTCATGTGCCAGTGCTCCCTTCCTCTTCACCATTGTGGCCAGGGATGTGGACTCTGGCATCAATGGGGCTCTCCGGTATGATCTGGTGGGTGGGGATGACACTGGGCTCTTCATCCTGGACCCTCTCTTGGGGCAGGTCTTCCTCAATGCCAGCAATGCCAGCAGCCTTGCTGGCAGTGAGCAGGAGCTGGTGGTCCGGGTGAGTGATGGGGGGGACACGCCCCTGCACACCCTGGCCCGGGTCCACTTAGTTTTCCGGCATCACGGGGCATTCTCCAAAATCTCAGCACAGGATCCTGGGTGGCTGAGCCCATCCATGGTGGCTGTTATCTGCCTGGCTGCTCTCCTGGGTGGGTGCCTTCTCCTTTTGGCTTTAACCCTGTCTTTGCGTAAGAAGGAGAAGAAGGATGGCATGGCCTACAACTGCAGGGAAGCAGAGGATGCCCGCAGGCAGCAGCAGCTCAAGAAGCCGCACAGACAGATCCAGAAGGCAGATATCCACCTCATCCCGCTGCTCCGGGGCCGGCCTCAGGAGGCTGAGCACCCCCATCCCTGCCAGGAGGATCTGCCCAGCACAGCCGCCCCTGCACCGGGGGACTCCCCACAGGCTCCCCTCCACCTCACCCCCACTCTCTACAGGACCCTGAGAAATCAGAGAACTCAAAAGGACTCAGATGAGCAGCAGGGGACCTTCAACCTGCCCATCCTGCAGCGCCGGCCCTGCCAGACCCACAGACTGAAAAATTCATCAAAAGAGGCTGCGAGCCCCCCGGATGCACCACCGCACTGCAAGAGCTTGGTGAAGCCACCCCAGAGACCCATGGGAGAGCCCCTGCTGCCACCCAGCCTGCCTGTGGGTGCTGGGGTACATGGGCAGCCCCAGCCCCACCAGCACATCCTCAGGAGCTTGGTCCGGCTGTCGCTGGTGGCACTGGCGGAGCAGAGCCCTACCGGGGAGTTTGCGATGGAGTCACCCCCGGTGCAGGTAGGAGCTTCCCTGCCCATTGCTGGAGGTGTGGACATTCCCTCACCCTCCCCAAATTCCTTCCTTGCCCAGGTCTTGCACACCTTGGGGTGGTGGGAATGTGCAACATGATGGTCTTTGCTTGGTCTCTTCTGGGCAGAGGTGCCCCAGAAGTAGGTGCTGGGTGGGTCTCCCTGCACCCACCAGGATGCCCTGGGAACTGGGGTGGAGGATGGCTGTCACACAGGGAAGGGGACAACTCCATGCTCACTTCCCCAGGGGAGCATGTGGGCAGGGAACCGCAGGCAGCGATGGTGCAGGGGAAGCACTGGGGCCAGGTGGGCTGCCTGGCTGCTTGTTTTTCCCCCTGCATGGGGATGCTGAACCATCTGCAGGAGGAGGAAATGCTATAAAAAGGCTGGGGGGTTCAGAGGGGACATCCTGGCAGGAAGCAGCTTGAGTGGCAATCGCCGGGGCTCAACAGGCTTTTCCTGCCTTACAGCAAATCTCCCAGCTGCTCTCCCTGCTGCACCAGGGCCAGTTCCAGCCCAAAACAAACCACAGGGGAAACAAATACACGGCCAAGAATGGCAGCAGGTAAGGCAGGCTCCCAGCTATTCCCTTCCCCACACCCCGTTCCCTTGCATCTCAGTTGCCTCTGCTTCAGCTCCACTGGCCCCAAGAGCCTCCAAGGGCAGGAGACACCAGGGCAGCGGACACAAGGCAAAACCTCATCCCCGGTTCTGCTGACCTGAGATTGGGGAGGTAGGTCCTCCCTTCAGGGGATGGCTGTGCTCCTCTGATCCTAGCTCCCTGTTGGTATCCAGCACCCTCCTAGGGCTGCTCTTTGCCTCCTTCCTTGGGCACCTTTGGCAGCTCCTTCCATACCCACCTGAGCTCTACTGCAGCCGTGAACCATCTGCCTATTCTTGCTGGGGGAACTCCAATGTATTCAAGTGCAACAGAAGGGTGCACTGATGATCACAGAGGGTCCCAGCTTTGGGATGGAGAGCACTCTGGGGCTGCTGGGGCAGGGCTGTGCTGTGTTGATCCTCGCCTGGTCTGAATACACAAGGAAGAGCCAGCAGCTCCCCGTTTACTCAGGATCTCCCTGCAGAAGGATAAAAACGCTCTTGGGCAAGAAATGTGGAGCAGCCCCATTGTAGCCCAGCACCCAGTTGGGGCTCAGTTTTCAGAGGGTCCATGGCACTCCTGATCCCAGTGCTTTTGTTCATGTGTGGTTTGTGGTTTGTTTCTTTGTTTGTTTGTTTAAAAAAAAAAAACCCAAACCCAAAAACCAAACCAAAAAAACAAACCCAAAACTCATTAACTGGTGGGGACTGAAATGATTATGCCTTCAGTACTGTGAATGATACATTGAGAGGATGCCCACACCCCACCCCTGGGTTATTTTATGGGGAATAAAGACAATCACCTTTAAAGTAATCATCAGGGCAGGGTTATGCTGATTGTCCCTCTCACAGGGCTGCAGGGCTGGATGCTGACTGCCTGAGCACAAAGGACAGTGGGCATGGCGAGAGTGAGGCGGAGGACCGCGATTCAGAGAGCGGGTTTGAGCTCTCTGTGCAGCAGCTGGTGGGAGAGGAGCTGGAGACCCTCCTGGAGCCGCAGGCAGGTGAGGTGTCCTCGCTACTGGGACCGTGCTGGGGCTGGTGGGGGGCTCCAGCAGTGGGATTTCCTCGAATAACACACTAACTCTATTCAGAAGATAAAACCGCCTGGCCTGTGGCAAGCCAGGGGACAGCTCATCTCCTAGGGTGGCTCTGTCAGTGGCAGATGCTTGGGACAGCAGGTATGGCCCATCCTATGCAGTTGGTATCAAGCAGTTTACAGAAAAGGGACTTGCTGAGCTTCACATTGTTTTTTTTCCATGTTTAATGACTCTTGGTAGATCTTTCCCCCCCACAGATGTGTCTGCTGTTGTTGAGCTGATTTGTGAGGTTGGCCTCTGTAGGAAAACAGAGCCCTGTGAAAACTCTGCTTCCCATGCTGACCTGAGCCCCTTTGTTTCACAGTCTCCTAGTCCATGCAGAGTAAGAAAGGTGAAGCATTGGCCTTGTCAAGCCCCACTTCATGATGTTATAGACCCTTTGAGCCCCATCAGGCACCTATTTCCTACCAGGCTGAACTCGTCCAGTCTGTCTCCTATGACCAACCTGCTACTAATTTTAGTGTACCTTTACTGAGATGTGGTGACCATAATTATGTGCAGTGTTTATGATACATCTACGCTGGTGGTATAAGGAGGTGTTCTGGTGGTACGAGGAGATCTTCTGGTTTGTTCTTCATTCCTCTCCTGCCCAAGCTCCATGCTGAGCCCTGTTACCAAACTGTTCACTATGACTTCCAAATCCCTCCTCTGCATGGTAGGAGAGTCATCGATACATAACTTGTCATTCCCCATGACAATTATCCAACAGTTAGTGACACAGAAATCCACCAGCCACTTTTTGCTCATAGCAGTATTTTTAGGCCCTCTAGCAACCCCCTACTTTTATGTCTGTTGGGTGTTTTAGTGGAGTCAACACCAATGCCATCCACTTCTTCACGTCATTTATCACTATGCTGAATGGATAGTCTGGGACTCCGCTAATGATCTCCCTTTGTGGCAAAGATTATTTTTTCCTACCCTTGCTTCCCAGCTTTTAACACACATTAGTCCCTGACAGAACCTGGCTGTTAATTCAGGGACAGCTCGGGTCTCCTGTGAGCCTGGCGGGTGCTCTTCTGCAAGCTCAGGTGGCCTCTGTCAACCAGGACTCATCATCCACCTCTTCCAGGGTCGCCAAGAAATTTGCAAAATGCAATTCCCCGCCTTGCAAATGTCATGTCAGTTCCTGTCTGAATAGCAGGTACTCGGCTATCTGCTAAGTTTCACATATGACTTCTAGGAATTTACCTGCACTAGGCTCACCTTCATGTGCTTAAAAACTCATGTTACAATTTCTACCTTCCTTTCCTTTGATACTGTATTCATTTGAAGCAGTAGTTAATGAACAGCAGTAAATAAACCAAGCAATTTCATATCTGAGCTCCTCTGGCACTCCAGGGTGAATACCATCTGGGCCATTTTCTACATGTTTCTTTTATTGATTTGTTCTAAAAATCTCTTCTACTGGCATTTCAATTTGAAAGAGTTGGGCTGAGTCATGTCCTGTAGCAGAAATTTCATTGTGGAGCCTCTGCACTCCTCCACAGCAAGAGGAACTCACTGAGGTTTGATGCTGTGGTTGTTTTAATTCCAGACCTGGGCATTTTCTGTGCTCTTGCTTGGAGAGAGAACCACGCTGCTTTTGTCTGTTTGCCTTCCCACCCGTTCATTCTAGTAAGAAGCAAATGGAGGAAAGGCTGTGTGAAATGAGCTGCAAGCTTCCTCAGATTTAAAAGTCCTGCAGCCAAGAGCAGGGAGCAAATAGGCTGCCCAGCTCCATCCCACGGGTGTACTGACACGCACCGGTCCCAATAAAGGGACTGGTTGACCTGCTCAGCAGATCCAGTCCTGCCCGGACAGGTAGCATCCTAGCAAATCTGTGCTATGGTGAGGCATATCCATTAAGTGCCATCTCCCATGCTTCTTGGATTTGATAGAAAAAAAACCCACTTTTGCCAGATTACTGGAATTTCAGTGAACACCAGTGATGCATGCTGAGGCTATGCCAGTGTGATTTTCTGCCCATGCAGTAGTGCTGGACATGACAAAAGAGGCTGCCCTGTTTCAGTAGTGAAAACCAACCTTAACCATGAGCCCAGACCTTCCTGAAAAGGCAAGAGCGCAGACAACGGAGCTGCTGGACTCCTTCCTCCTCTCCCAAACATAAACAGAGAAGTGGACTTGCATCCTGAGAGAGGAAGGAAGCATTGCTTGTGCTTAGGAGTATCATAACAGCTGGCTGAGGCTGTCTGGGCCTTTGTGCTATTCGCAGCGTGGGGGAACTGTAAGAGTAATCTGTCGCAGCCAGCTATCTGGTTGTTTATGCTGTAAACATCGAGCTACGGGCTGAACTCTCGGCACTCTGCACCATCTATTAACACCTATCCCCCGCCAGTGAAACAGAGCGCTTGCAGCAGCAGATGAGAGATGCAACTTTATTGATTATAAAAACAACCTCCGCTCCCAAAACACCATTAAAATAAGGCAGTAAAGAGTTATCAGTCAAACGAATCATACCTAATTATAAAGTTTCACGGTCACAGGGCCATCAGCCCACTGAGTCTTGGCTCTCCCTGCAGCGAGCAGACTACTGTTGTGCCCTGCTCCAGAGCTGAAGCATCAAAATACTCAGGGAATGCAGTGGCTTCTTGCAGACTGAGGAGGAGAGAACTGTGGATGTTTTAGAGCAAAAACATGGGACTTCAGCACGCTTGGGAGATCTCTTACGGAACAGTCACTGTGACTGAAAGAAAACACTGAGATTGCAGAAAGAAATCCTGGAAGTTAAGCAATACAAAACAATTTTGGGGCTTCAGCTGAAACAAAATCTATGTGATGTATATGCCAATCTCTCCTCACCAGGTTTGAATCCCAGCCCTCACCCTCACCCCACCCCAGGCCACAGTTGTTTACCAGAGCAAAATGACTAATTACTTAGTTGGCTGAGGAAGGAGACTTCTGTCCGCGATTGACTAGCCACTGACCAAGGACCACGTGCCCCAGGCTATGGCAGGGTATTATCTTCTGGAAGCAGCATAAGTGCATTAGAATAGGGACCCTCCTTTCAGAGGTCACTTTATAAGTCAGAGCCATATAATTATTATAATGACACCAGCTCTTGCCATCTGATTGGAACTGTTGTGTCTTTTTACCAGACACCAGTTACTTGTTTTGCTACTCTCTGACTCAAAAGTGTTTTATAAACCTGGCGGTCACTTTGAACCTCCCAGTGGTTCTAGGTTACACTTTGGAAATGAAGCAATGTGGGGCTGGAAGGCACTGTCTGTGTACCACATCACAGAGTCTTGTTTACCAGCTGCAAAGCTCTACCTTAAAAAACAAGAACCCCTGTTTCCTTTCCTGCAGGCTGATGAGGAAGCTATTCCAGGCTCACCCTGCTATGGGGTTCTTCCTTTAATTTCCAGTATATGTTTATTCATGGACAGTTATAATCACTTCTTATTTTGCCAACACTATTTTAAGCATAAAGATTTCCTTTGTCGGTGCTTAACTCATCAAACTGACAGGTTGCAGTCAGATTCCTGGCGAGCATGTGCTTCCTTAGGCTGAGCAACCCCTACCTCTTGGGGTCTCCATCATGTAAGCCTGGCCTCACTCCTGTTTTCATCTCAGTAGTTTTCTCTGCACTTCTGTCATTTCAGATCCTCTTTCCTACGGATGAATAATCAGATCTGTATGTAATACTCTTAATCAGGTCTCACCAGACCTAGTAACAATACCATGGATATGTCTTCATGCCAACAGGGAATACCTTGACCAATGCATTGTTTGATTTCATTTGCCCATTTTGGGGCAGAATCACATTACTGGTACACTAACAAGCCCGCAGCCAACACCCACACCAGGATTCCACTCCTCCTCATCTACTTCCAACTGATGAACTTTATAGCTCAATTTTTTGTTACTAGTCTTCAACTATCCAGCTGTGCATTTTATAATCCAGAATTTCATTCCATTTCTATTATTACTGTTTTTACAATAACCCATTTCTTTTTGTTTTCAATATGCCTGCTTAGCAGCAAGCTCCCACCATAGAGTGACCCAAAAGGTCCACTAGTGACCTTTTTTTCTGTCCAATACTTCCCCGTTGAAAGCTTTCCATTGTCTCCCCTTTAGCCAGTCCTAAACCCTCACTTTCTCTGGCTTTGCTGACAATTTAGTGAAGTGCCACTTGAGGCTGGAACAAATGAGAAAGCAAAGTGATCCTAATGGTTATTATATTCAAAACAAAACAAAACTAAAACTCCAGTAGTTTTAAACCAGTTCTGGTTTGTTTGGGTTTTTTAAGCTGCTGGTTTGAACGATGCTGCTGGTAGCTTATCTCTAGACCTGTTTACAATCAGTCCTCTCACAGCTGATTTCAGGAAGTCTCCTCATGTCTCAGTATTTTGTTTTCCTTCCCCCACACCCTCGCTTCTCTCCTATGGCCTCCTCTACTCCATGTCTCACCAACAGTTCTTGTTTCCACTCCCTCCAGAGCTGGCCCTGAAGAGGCTGACGGCTGCCGACCCAGCATGGGTGGCTCGGCTCTCCTTGCCGCTCACCAGTAGTTACAAGGACAATGTCTTCTCTCCAGACTCTTTGCATTCACCTCAGGATGAGGAAGCTGCAAGGCAGGAGAAACCAAGGACCTTTGAGACCTTTGGCAAAGGTGCTGGGGCTGACTCGAATGCCACTGGGACAAGACTGGCCAGCACTTTCCTTTCAGAAATGAGCACCCTCTTTGAAATGATTTTGTCCCAGAAGGTCCAAGTCCACAATGAAACAGACTCAGGGCTTCTGCGGCAGCTGTCGGCACGTGGGAAGAGCCTTGGACTAGAAGACAGTGCTTCTGTTCTGTAGGCAGCTTGGTGGCTGTGATAAGGAGATTAGAGTCAGACAGAGCTTCTTTCTGTATTTGGGGTGCACATGTGTGCTTTAACAGGGTCATTGTATCATCCACATCTAGACTGATCCTGACACGCCTATTTCTTCCTTTGCCTCACCCCATCAAATTTCTCCATGACTGATTTCACCTTGTTTAGTTCCCTTCTACCTGCTTGTTCTTGTCTTCCTAGCTTTCCTCCTCTTCCACACTGAACTTTCACCCTCACCTTTCACCTTACCATCACATTCAAGCCACACAACAGCAGGAGGGCCCTTTCCACCCAGGACAGGCCAGCTGAAGGGAGGGGTTGTTAGATTAACCACAAGCACAACACAGTCAGCTACATTATAGACTGTGCACGGACAATAAAATACTGCAGTCATGGACTTTGCCACATGCTGCAGAGTTGGGCTCCAGGATCTCAGTTCTTATTTAAATAAAATCATTTTTTTCTAACACTACCATCTCTGGAACAAGGTGCCCTCAGGGTGACATCATGATGTATCTGCAGAAAGCCTGAAATGGCAACTCAGAAAGGGAGATCCGCCTGTTGTCTCCCACTAATTCTTTTAGCTTTGTGGTTCTATCACTATGAACTTGGCATTTGTAAAACGCCCAAAATCAGCACTTCTGCTCTGGCATCTCTGCTATGGCTGCACTAGGTGCCCACAATTTCCTTCTCCATGCTCTGTTTTGAGGCCATTGGATTTTAGAGTGTAGGCCTTGCCCAGAAGCAGACAACAGATAGCAGGAGTCTGCCAAAGGTAACCTGTGAAAAGGGAAGCATGAAAACACTGTTTTGAAATATTCAGTCACAAGCTTCAATCATATTATGGGTTTTCACTTTGATCTGTATGTATGTGAGCTGTAAGACAGTTTTAGGATAATAGCATGTGTAGGAAAACTAAGATACAGGTATTAGTAACAGAGGAAGAAACACACAGGTGGTGTTAACCATGGGGATTTGCACTCACAGAGAATGGAGAGACAACAGTGGGATAAGCATCTGCAGTGCATTTGTAGGCTTGTGCAGTGGTGCATGAATGGCAGGTAAGTGCTTCTGGATCATGCACACATAGGACTCTCTTCTGTACCATAGTTCGTATCTTCCAACTATAATACAAAACACCAGAACAAATCTGGGGCATGCTGGCAAAGTGGCTGTAAGGAAAGACATGCTACCGGAATGAGGTAAGCCACTGCCTCCACTGCTAGCAATGCACAATATGGTTACTTGCTGAATGACTACAAAAGCAAGCCTGACAAGAGACTGACAGTCTCCTCTCCATCAGAGTGCAGGGTGCTTTACAAACACAGAGCATTCTTTCCTTCACCACCTTTACATTAAGAATACTGCACTGACTTCTCCACAGATACCGCAGTTCACAACACAGGTTTCTCCAAAGCTAGTTTGCTCATGGTGGGGCTGTTGCATCAGGTGTCTTTGGGTGATATTTTTAGCTTTAATTTTACTGTAAAGTTGAAAAAGAACAGGCAGCAAGACACAGCAGACATGATCCCAGAGCATCTCAAGCATGTCTTACCTGTGTTCCTTTTCCATGCACCTAGAGGTGACAATGCCCTGCTTTTAGTGTGTACACACACAAGCCACAGCAGCAATCACACAGATAATTTAAAGCAGAGTAAATGAGAAAAATATCCCTTTCTGTTGCTCTTGGGACCAAATGGCAAAAGCAACAGAGTAAGATTTCCCCAGGTAGACTCTTTAATATCCAACATATCCACTGTTGTATTTGGAGTCTCCAAAGTGCTTTACAGATGACCCCATCTCTGGCAATAAACTATACCGATGGGTTTGCCCCAGCCTGCTTATACTGCTGCACTGCTAATAGAAATGCCTTGCTCTTTTGTTTCACAAACAAAACAGGCTCTTGCACCAAAACAATGACAGTGAGCCGAATTCTAACTGCGATGCAGCTGTGCAAACCACAAGGGAGGCATATCTGTGACTGTGAGGAGATGCAGCCCTACAGGATTCCTCTGCATCTTGGGAACACACACAGAGGACAAACACACAGCACAACCTCACATCTTCCTCTGGGAAGTTACTTTGATGTGCCTGTCAAAGGACAAACTTTACACCAAAATACATTAGAATAAGACGATTAAAAAGGAGACAAATTCCTCTCTCTGTTCAATTTCCTGATTCTGCAAACTGCTTTCAACCCCCCCAACCCATACCCCTGGTCCTGTCCTGACCAATGTATAAGCATGCTGTGGATTATCACAGAATAGGAAATCCACCCGAGGAATTTCCTGCTAATTGTATCCTGCTTGATAAAGGAAATGGTCTAAGAAAATTTGGTCTGAGCAGAAAGAGAGACCAGACTAGAAGAACAATCAGATGTGTTGAGCTCTGGCTGTGCCCCTCCCTTGCTGAATGGAGACCACAGCAAGTTCAGGATGGGGCCATTGCCTTTGTTTTTCAGAGCCTGATCTACACAAAGCACCAGAGCACCATGGCTACAGGAAGCTGAACAGTTTGTACAGATGCCCTTGAACCAGTTTAAACTGGTGTGGACAAATGTCTTCTTCCGGCTTCAGCTGCCCCAGTGGAAGAAATTATCATACCAGCTGCTTGCCGCTGCCTGCCTGACAGTGGCTACTGCCCGCTGGGAGCATCCCTTATTCACTTCAGTGAAAATGAGCTGGCGTGCTTAGCAAACATGTACAGTATAAGTTTTGAAGAAAACCTTGCTCCTTGTGACTCAAAGGGGTGTACCCACGGGAGCAGCTCACTGTCAGAGCTGAAGGAATAATAACTGGGGACCGAAGGGCACTGACAACAGTGCATGATGGCTGAGGACAGCCATTACTTTCACCACTACAGGTGCCATATCCCACAAAAACCCGTGCCCTAATAATCAGAATTCACTCTCCTGCTTGCAGAGTTTGGTCCAAAAGCAGATTAAACTGCCACAATGGCAATGCAGAGACAAGCCCAGAATGTGCTGGTACCAGAACCACTGTGGGAACAGCTATCCTTGAAGTGAGATCAAATTGCCTCAAAGGGTGCAGGCCAGGCCCGTCACAGAGTCAGTTGCCGACATCACGATATGGCAGCTTGTAAACCTCACTGGTAGACCGTGTGCAAGATCTGCAGGGGTACTGGAATTATAGCCCCAAGTCACATCACTATGGCATGGTGGGAGTCTATACATAGCTCTATATGGAAATGCAGGAGCATAAGAAAGGTCCTTGTATTGGAAGGTAGAGGGGCAGACGACATGGTGGTGTAAGGAGGTTTATTCCTCCTTAACAAGGTAACAAGGTTTATTCTCAAAACCCCTGTATTTAAAAATGGCTCCTGTTCTACTAGCAGAAAGCTTTCTCTTTCTACTCACTGCTAGCCTGCTTCTAGCCCCATGCAGACTAAGAAGAGCTGCCTTCCCTTCTGCCTGCTTGTTTCACTTACTGACCGCTCTAATAACAGCAGCGGTGGGGTTCCGAGCACTGCAGTTCCAGTGGCGTTGCCCTGCTTCCGAGGGCATGTCTCCATCCTGTACCACTGAGTGTCATCATGTGGAGTCCATCTGCACTCCAAGAGTGGGGCAGGGTGAGGGCAGATTGTCTTGGCTGGGTGGCGTGGAGGCCTGCAGGCACACGCTCAACAGTCCAGAAACAGGGGCTAGAGGAAGATGCTCTTATTCCAGACGGGAACGGATGCTTTGTTCGCACATCTGAAACTATATTAAAACAAGATATTAAAAGACACATCATGCTATGGGAATGGCTTCTCCAATTCAGCTCGATGGGAAATACCTGGTAGGAAGTGGAAAGAACTGAAAAGGGAAAGTGCTCCCTTCAGTAAAAAGGGCTCCTTTCTGCCACGGCCCTGTGCTACCCTTCCTCTGGCAATACAGGCTCCGCTTTTATGGGGTCACTATACAACGCAGTCCCACACACCCTCTTCCCCTGATGCCCGTGGTACCTTCCGCCTCCTCTTCTAACACTCGCAGTCTCTCCTGGGATTTCCTGTTCCCTGCAGCAGCTGACTGTCGGTAGTGCCTCATTGCTTCTGCCAGGTTCTGCTGCACTCCAAGGCCCTTCTCATAGCAAACACCCACATGATACCTGCTTTGGGCATCCTAGTCACAGGAGAAAGCACAGCAATCAGCCCCACATGATGGAGAAGTGATGACAGCACACGAAAGGAGAACAGACAGTCTTTAACACCTTCTTTAAAGTTTACTGCTCTACCTTTGGTCACCTTCTTTAAAGTTTACTGCTCTATCCCTCAGACCATATATTCAGTAATTTAGTCTCTTCTCCAAGCACATAGTGAAGCAGAATTTCTTACCAGCTTTCTCTGATTCCGCTCTTTCCTATCCCTTTCTGATTAAATTCACTGATTTCCCTTCAACATCTAGGTCTGTCATGGGAACAAAGGAACAGCTGTCTCCGCAGAGCTGATTGTATCAGGGGTCAGAGCTAAGAGGATTTGGGCAGCCTTGACTGCACCCACATCCTGATCACACCCAAACTCTGAGCACACCCTGTGGACTGCCCTACTACAGTTCACGCAGAAGTCTTGTAAAAAGCATAACAAATGCCAGAGATACTTGCTGCCGAGGGTTGGAAGATGCCTCTTGGCAGCATCAGGCCATCAGGCCTTTAACACAACAGTGTACCACTATCTTGTTCAGCCCCACCTAATTATATTCCAGAAGAAATCTCAAGCAGCAGAAATGAAGTCAAGCAAATAAGCACTAGAGAAAAAGCACCTAAACTACTCAGACATACATAACTGCTGAGAATGAACTAGAAAGTAGAGGATGTCACTGCAGGTGGGTCAGTGAAGCCAACTCCAAACCTGTGATGTGTTTATGGGTCAGCTTTATCTTTGAGATCCCATAGGAGGCAAAGGGCATCATAGTAGCAAGAAAGCAAGACGATGGTCCTGAAGACATTGAAAAGACAGCATGGGCTAGTGGTCACACAGACCTTTTCCAGCAAAAAAGTCAGCGATGGAACTTGAAGAGTATGACTGCCAGAAACATGATCTAAACAAGGCTTTGCAAAAAATATGAAAGAAGAAAAAAGGAAGCAAGTAGCAAGTTTTTAAAAAGCCATGAAAAAAGAACATATTGCAAGTGTTGCTGTCTGGGATGTAGCTGGTAGAGAAAAGCGAAGAACTCCATGAGTGGGTGCTTTGCAAAATGTTGCAAGTCTCAGTTTATGACAGCAATAAACTTCTTTAGAGATGAGATAAACATGTTGAAGGATTGGCACTTCAGATGTGATGAGACAGGGTTAAATAAGTATGAAGTATTCCACTAGCTGTCTCTTGTATGATGAACACCTCAAAGACAAGACCACAAGGAGAAGAGATCCCCAAATTAGCATGGCATAAGTGACTGCAATATACTTTGAAATCTGAAGGTCAGACTCAGTTCTCCAACAATGCTCTTTAGGTTGCACACATAAAATAAGGAGGATTAAAAAGTAGTAACCAAAGTAAAATGCAGTTCTGTGAAGCACTGTTGTATTTGGAAGAACACATGTCAGAGTTTCCCACCTTGGCTCTAGCCCAGTGCAACAATCTGAGAGAGAAACACTGAACAGATGACTTTTTGTGCCTGTTTTCCCTTTGTTGGGGTTGTAGCTAAATGGTGCTGTCCTTGCTTCACCCACATCCAGCAGTCTGAACCAACTAAACATAACTTCATACTCCAGGGTAATGGGAAAAGAATATACTCACGGAGCCCTTCTCCCAGCAGAATGTGTGGGGTTATATGCCAGGAAGCCTATGCACAAGCCTGCCACCAAGGATGAGGCTGTGGTACAACGGCGGCCAGCATCCATGAGGAAGCAGAGATGGGGAAAGATGATTGGTTTCTGAGAACTGTCATGTGTGACCAAAACACTGGGGGGTACCCCTGGGACCTGCAGTTACCTGCTAGATTTTCTGGGCTTACTAGGCATTCAGTAACTGACAATCACCTATTTAATGAGATAATTCTTTGTTATATTGTGCAGCATATGCATCTGACATCAGGCTGGAAGAAGGGAGTCAATGATGCAGCTTATGAGAGATCTTTAGCAGATTTGGAATTAAATACTGTATCAACCATCATGAATGTGATGTCTGAGCTGCTAGGGCTAGTCAGGTCTAGTATCAACAGTGATCTGACAGTGTCTGCATAACTGAAGTGGTAAAGTTTGCAAGTGAGGTAGTGTCATTCAGAGTGATCAAATTTACTGTAAATAATTAATTACAGAAGATCTTGCAGGACTTGCAGGAGGGCAACACAATCACAGAGGAAACTTGCAAATGCAAAGTAGTGCTTATAGAAATAAGTTTGTGGGTCACTGTGATAGTTTCCCAAAATCACCAAGTCACTGCTCACAGGCAGGCAAAATGGCAAACAATATTAGGAATTATTGGAAGGGTATACAGAACAAAGCAGAGGATCTCATTATATCAGATCCCTGGCATGCCTCCATCCTGAGTCCACTTTTAGTCCAAGCATCTTAAAATGGTCAAAGGAGAATTAGAAAAATAGAGAGAAGACTGACAAGCAAAATGGAACAGCTTAACTACATGGAGAGACAAACTAAACTAGCACTCTGCAGCCTGCAAAAGAAATGACTCAGAGAGGACATACTAAAGGGCGACAGAATCAGAAGTATTAGCCAGCAGAAGAGGGAATAGCTATTCATTATTTTCCATTACACAAAAGCTGTGGGAACTGAAGTTAAAATGAACAAGTTCTTAAAAAACCCTAGCTATAACAATGCAGTGCAAGCTGAAAACAAGTAACAATGTCACAGCGCTGTAAAGAAACAGAACTGTGGGATGCAGAAACCTGGCTGCAAGATATGGGATGTCATACTTCTACTCATCTAAGTGCTGGTAAGGGTTCAGGAGCAGTACTATGCTGAGATTGTGGCACTGCCCTTCAAAAAAATAAGCCTGTGTCACTTGGAGAAAGTTCAACAGCAAGCAAGAAAATTGTTGGGGGTCTAGACAACACGACGTGTGAAGAGAAACTGCAGCAATGGGGGAAGGCTGAATGGAGTTTCAAGTATTTAAGTACATTAAAGGTCCGTACAAAGAAACAGAAATAGTCTTTTCATCCTCTCTATAGAAGGCAAGAGATAATGGGCCAATTTTGAAGAACTTATTCCAGACAGACACAACAAAGTTCTCAAAATGATACAGTACTGAAAGAAATTGACTGAAGAGGGTGTAGATGCTCCATAATGGGAAATCTGTAAAATTATGCTAGATGAACACAAGCACTGGTGCTGTAAGAACTACTCCAACCCAAAAGGGCTGTTTTTACATTCATACTTTGTAGGGTCTGTGCCCCAGGGCCTGCTTCCTCTCCAAGATGCATCAAGGCTCCACTCTGTCCTTCCAGTATAAGGACACTCACTCCCATTTCCAAGAAGCCCTGAATCTGCCACCTGTAACCTGCAATGATCCCAAACCAAAGGGATTACTTACACCATTCTTCGCTGCCAGCAGCAGGTACTTCAGACCTCTCTTTTCCTTAGGTTGCAGGCCTCTCATGTAGAGCACTCCAAGATAAGCCTGTGCCTACAACAAAATGATGCAATACAAGTCAGTCAGGATTTTCCCCATTAATTACTCCAGTTCTTTACTGATCTTGCAAGTTGTTCAAATGCCAGGGTTACAGCTGCAAGATGGGTGCACAAAGTACCCTGCTTGCTGCAGAGCCTGTTGACAGAAAGGGGGCTGTCCTAGAAAAAAATCAGTCTGACATGCTCAACGCAAAAAAAAAATCATATCTGATCTATAGAACTCAACTATATGTGCAGTAACATCACCATACTAACACCATAAGACTCGGAATATCGTTTCAAACTGCACTGTGGAAGTCAGAGCCAGAGAACGGCTCCTACTTGTGAGCTGTCCGTAAGATACGGCAGATGCACCTCCTGGAACAGCGTGCTACGTGAGATACAGTCACTGCCAGAATGACTGGCATTCACAACACAAGATGGCACATGCCTAAATGCATCTCCTGAAGAGTGGGAAAGGAGGGCATGGTACACATATTCATGTGGATGAATCATCTTGAAAAGTCACAGATACAATATGAGGATCTGTTCAAACATCTCATGGAATTTCCTCCACCAAATCAACCTGCACTCTTAGAATTGAGAGGAGATGAAACATAGAGCTACATTTCAACTGTAGGCCAGTTTTCCTAAGTCAATGGTCTAATCTAGGCATCTAATCTAAGAGCCACATTAAAAAGCCCAACAGCATAACAGATAACCAATACTGCTGATACAGTTGGGTACCTAGCTGCCTCCCATACACTGTCAGGAGTATAAGTATGTTGGAAGAATTTTGCTTCCAAGTCCCACAGATGCTGCTTTCTAGGATGTCTTGTGGTTCCAACCCTTTAGACAGGGTTCTCTGCTGGCTCTCTCCTATGAACTCCCATGCTGCAGACACTAACCTCTGTAATCCCGGCCATTGCTGCTTGCTCCAGGAAAGTCACTGCCTTCTGATGCCTGTCCCATTCATTTTCAGGTCTGTGGCATAAGAGGTATCTAGCATAGCGGTACTGTGCCATGGGGTGACAGCTGCTGGCTGCATGGTAGTAATAAAAAGCTGCCTGGAAAAAGACAAACACACTTGTGTGAATCAGGTAACACATACCCTCAAACATGACATGACTCCCCTCTGGCCAGGACAAGCTTAACCTCTCTGTCTAGATCTATCATAAGCTGCACATGCTTACCCCGGCAGCTCTCCCACACCTCCCCAGTGAAGAACACGAGACTGTTTAAGTGAGACAGTGGACTGTGACTATACGAGAACCCTCTAACCACCCTGCCTTCTCTAGTAAAAACTCCCCATGTTGAAGGGGGTGGCACTGGGCCAACAATACAAAAGCTTACTCTGTGCCAGTGGGGATCTGCACAATTACTCGAAACAAGCTGCCTTTGCAGATCTTTCCAGCTACAGAAGATGCTGACTACAACCAGCACGCACTAGGTGGCAGGCTGTAGTTAAGGTACTCAAACTGGATGGCTCGAGATGCAAAGAAACCCTCGTATATGCAGTGGTGTTTTAAATACAGTAACACGACAGGTTTCTACTTTGTACTCTCCTGGGTGCTAGTGGCACAGCCTGTGTACCTAGGAGAAGGCCTCAGAGGCCATGAGAAAGGGGATTTCAGGAGCACATCTCTGAGGGAATCTGACACTGAAGCCAGCACTGCAAACCCACGGTTTATGTTATTTCCAGCATTTTCTAACAAGTCTTCAGAGACCCATGAAAAAGGAGAAAAGCGCCTGTGCACTCAACAAAGACCACTCTCCTGCTCTGTGCCACACACAGACAACCCTACAGGCCATGGATACCTTTTCCAAGTCTTTTTCTGTGCCTCTGCCATGCTCGTAACACAGACCCACATTGAACTGGGCTTTGCTGTAGCCTCGATCTGCTGCCAGTTTGAAGCAGGTATAGGCTATCCCATAATGGCCCGCTCTCATACTTTCAATCCCTGAGAAGAACACAAAGTAAAAACAGGGGAAAAGAAAACGGACAGAATGCAGCCTCAAATGCAGCAACCTTCCACACAGCTACGGGGCCTTCCTTGGCCCATGCCAAGTACTCTGGTCCACTTCTGGCTGGCTCACCAACCCTCACTCCACAGGACCAAAGTTTCCATAGGAAAAATGGCAACAGTGTGTTTTAGGGATTTTTCTAGTCTTGTTGCAAAGAAGTGTCATGGGCTAACACAATGTATGGTTTGCACAGAATTGGCTTGCTTTTTCAGTGCTGCAACTAGTGATGTATATAGGGCAGGGATTTTTTTCTTAGATCACTGCATCTTCCTTCAGCTCATCTTAAGAGCTGCAATTCTGCAATTGCTTTTTCAGCTTGCCAGGAAGACTGAGATCTCAGACAATGAAAAAGGATACAAGGATATGACAGTTTGTATTGCAAAAAAGACAGAGATGGCTTAATTTCTAACTACAGATGTCAGGACAACAGTGCAGGCTTCAACCAAGCCTGGATTTAAATATGCTGATATAAATCAGGTGGCAGGATGGGACAAAGGGCAATAAATCTCTCAAAGCACAGTTGAAATTGCTGAAAGGAGGCTTCAGCTTGGGTATATGCCATCTCTGCCTTCACACAAGACCTGCAACAATTTGGAGGTCCTCCAAAATAGAAATGTGTGGTTTAAGGACAAACCAAATCCAAGTCCAAGTTACCGAGGATATTCAATGCAATGGAAATGTCAATCCGGAAAATCTGCTGCAATTGGAAAGCAGCTTCCTCTAAATGCCCTCGCTGAGCTGTGTCACCCTGAGGAGTTAAAGAAAGAAGAAAGCTGTTAAGACAGCAAAAACATACAAACCCTATAGGAGACTCTTTCTTGGAAACCGAGCACTGAGACACATTTGTACTGTATTCTAGTTATCAAACGGGTGATGTAATCTGGTGTCATGTGTCCACAAAAAAATCTCCCTGTCCTATAGAGCCACCTAGTTAGGGAAGCTGTATGGATATTGCTCGCCTCCCCTCTGGCCAGGGAGCCTGGTTTAGCCTCTTGGACATGATTAGACCTTTCAGAATTTAGCAAATACCTGATACCACTCATAACTACCCCCTTCAAAAGTAATATTAGCCCTTGTTCACTCTCCTGTATCACGTCAACAGCACAAACAGTCTCTCTGCCAAACATGCACTGGCATGTTTGTATGTGCTTTACACAATTCAAGATGAGCCCAAACTGTCAGCTTACCAAATCCTGTACACTCCTAATAAAATCCTGCACAGCAGAGACAATGTCTTTTCTTTCTCAGGAATGAACAGTATTTTTTACTTTACCACAGCTCTGGCAGGTGGGAGGAGGATTAGCCTGGCCTGAAGGTTTAGCTTCCAAGCTTGCATACAAATTTAGTGCCATCGAGTGGCAGCAGCACACACTGCACACGAACTGAGATGCCTCCGCACTCGGGGAACCGGTAGAGCAAAAAATGCCCCTTGGCACCCAACAGCTTTACTGCTCAGCCAGCACTCAGAGATGCTCACAAGAGGACAAGACATGGACCAACTCCCCTCCTCTCCCGAGAGCCTCCTGAGACCTGCCCCATGACCTGTGTATAAGTAGAGATTCTCCCTCTGGGCCCTGCAGAAGTGGTATACCTCCTAGGACGGGGAGCTCGATGCTCTCCCCCTTGGCAGACCAAGTGAATGCCTTTCTGGTGGGGGAGCAGAAGTCACTTCCGTGTCAAAGAGAGGATCCCACTCTTAAATACTGAATTTATCTCCACTCTGTTCACATTGTCCTTGAGCAATTGCTCAGCTGACTGATTTTTAAAATGGCAAACTGTCTGCACGTAAGACTGTGAATTGCAAGGAATTAGCAGGTTTAATCACAACAACAACAATAATATAATTTACAGCCTTGTGACTCTCAAGCTGATGTGCCCTCTTCAAGCCCAAAGCGTCTTCCTCTCTATAACAGAGGAGAGCCAGTCCTGATTTGCAGCTTTAAGAGGAGTGATACCACCTTCTCCAGTCATGGGTTGTCTGGTAAAAACCAAAATAGCAACAGCATATAATCACCTAGTAAAAGATTGCATAAAAATGAAAATACACAAGAACAGACTAGGGCTACTAGATAGGGTTTTTTTGTTTGTTTGTTTTGTGAGCGGGGTTTGCCATTTTCTTTTGGTGCTCCTCTACTAGCACCCATGTTACAGAGACACCTTAAAGGATGGGGATGCCTGTTTGTAGTTCCTGGAACTTTGCTCTGGCTAAAGCAGAGGGGAGCATGTCACATCTCTCTTTCTGCTGGACTCCAGCTGTGTAGGGCAGAAAACAGACTTGCATGTGACTGGATTGCTCAGGCTCTGCCTGGGGTTAGATTGAGATGTTTTCCTGTGGGGAAGGGATCTCAGGTGCAGATAGAGGGTGCGAAAAACGAAAGCGTACCTTTGCACTGTAGAGAACTGGCTCCAAGCTGGAGGCCTCAGGGATTTGGAACTCCCCTACGATAAAGAACAGAAAAAGCAGGATTAAGCAATACTGTATCTTTGTCTCTTCCTCTTCTTCCCATCCTCTCTACTCCACAGCTCTTACCTAGAGAACCAATTGCCCACCCCGTCAGGGACATTAAGAACAGAAGGAACACCAACCAATCTGACCTTTGTATCAAAAGCGACCGAGTGCCACATGAATACAGTCCTGTAATCTGTAGCTGGCTAATGCACCTCCTCCAGAAAGGCCTCCAGTCTTGATCTGAAGACACCAAAATGTAGCGAATCTCCCACTTCTTCTGAAAGTTTGTTCCAGCAACTTGTTTGTTCCAGCTGCTTTAAACCCCTGTGCTTCATTTCAAATTAAAATACATCTGGTTTCTGCTCACAGGCATTGGCTCTTCTAGACTTTTTTCTCCTTTGTAAAAAGCCCATTCTCCTTTTGGAAGTCCTGATACGAATAATCAACCCCTCTTGATTCTTGTCTGTGATTCTAAACAGACTGTGCTGTTCATGTCTTTCAAATGAAGTATTTTTCTGCCCGAGCTGATTAATTTCATGACTTTTTGCCACTATTCCTGAATTTTCAACATTGTTATTGAAGTGCAGACCCTCTCACCAGTGTCACAGGAAGGGTAAAATCCCTTCCTTATTCAAACTCGTAACTGCCTAGTTTGCATGCATCAGAACCGTGCTCCTATTCCCATTGCCCAGGGCATCAGACCAAGATCTCATGCTTTGGTGCTTGCCTCCCTAGCTCCTTTTCCAGGTAATTTCTTTCCAGGGTACAGTTCTGCTTCTGCAAGGGGATGATCAGGCATGCTATTCTGGCTGCATCGTATGCAGGCTTAGGTTATCACCTCAATGCCCCCCACTTGCTCATCATTGCCCTCTTAGATACACTGGCACAGCTACGTGTTCAGCCACTATCTGACCAGTTTCAATCAGAGTTATCTAACGAAAATATCTACAGCAAAAGCTAAGCCACCTTGCTCTTAACAGAATTGTGCCGGAAGCGATTACACAGGCATTTCCGCCAGCTACTTTAAGAGGATGGTGACCTCCAGCAAAGAGGACAAACAGGTGAGGGCTGACTGAGGCCTATTATTTTTAACCAGAATCACCATAAGCAGCTGGATCCTACTGGGCACCTAACAGCAGGTGCTGACGCCTGCATCACTTCAAGCCAGTGCTGCTAATGCAAGAAGTAGTTGTGCCCTCCCCGTGTCTCCCCATCTCCCTCTCAAGCTATGTGGCTGCAGAGCAGGGAGCTAATATGAGTGAAAAATCAGTCCTTTTGGGGGCCCAGTTCCTTGGTTCCCTGCCCTATACCACTACACAAGCACTTCTACTGGCACAGTGGCAGAAACGAGCGTGCAATAGGCAGGATCGCTTCTTGCAGTGCCTGCACCATCTTACAATACACATGAAGCCGTAGCCTATGTTCCAGCTGCAGTCTCATTATTCCCAGATAAATAATTCCCCTCTGGCTGTATTAAAATGTATTTTATCTGAACAAGCCCCACTCACCCAACAAGCAAGATCGCTATGGCAAACACAATTTCTATTCATCGTTCCATCAAAAGTAATATAATCTGCAAATTTATTAGTTGTGCTTTACATTTATTTTCAGATCAGGCATAAAATTATCTGATCTTTCTCACCGTAAGACTCTATCTCTTGTTCAGGTATCTCCCTCATGACGTAACTTGTTTTTTTGCCATACATACAACAGCAAATCTCATGAAAAAAATTGTCTGTATTAAAAATTTGCCCAACTATTTGTTGAAACAACATTAGTACATTAAGGCTTTTAAGAAACTTTACATTTGGCATAGACATCTACTCCTAAATCAGAGATTTGCCATTTACTGAGAAAACATGCTGTAATTTGGACAAACCATTACCCCACGAAAAATAAACAGAAACGAATTCTGAATTTTATCAGCCTGCAAAACTATTTCATGCCCCTCTCCCACTGGAAATCCCTCCTTACCCAAATCCCAGTAATCTCCCCAGATTACAGTTACCGCTCCCAGAGAGCATAAAGTCATTTTGAAGAAAACACAAAGACCAACTGATCATGACACCCAGTCCCATCTCCTGAAGGACTAGATTATTGAATTCTCTTGGAACTAACCTTTGAGGCTGAGCAAGCCTCAGATCAAAACTCTTGTTTCAGAGCAGCTGCCTCAGTACCAGGCACACAATCTAAAAACAACACTTAGGTTCCTTCAGCAGTAAATGGAGAAATAAAAGCACCCCCGGCAGCAAAGAATCCCATCCCACTTCAGCAGAATGAGATGACCAGCTTAGGCTAACCTTCAGACTATCATTAGGTAATACAGGTTCACCCCAACTGCTTGTTTCTTATTTCCCAAAGAACGGTCAAACTTCAGCAGAACTTCATAGGAACTAGGCTTTGAACAAATTCATTGCCATATTGCACACACAGAACCATGTTAAATTACTCTTAAGGTTGTATGTTCAAGGCTGGGAATACCACAGTTGGCATTTTCTGTGCAACTTTATTTCTACTTCTTCAAACATGTGCTATGATGGAACACGACTATGCATCCTTTTTTCCATGCAATCTTGCAGCTTTCAGTGTACTGGATGCCCAACACTCATGTATTCAGCAGCTAATAAATATTTGGTATTTCCCCACTGTTCATCCTGTACTAATCAAATGTTGCTCAAAGCTAGCTCCAAATGACGAATTAATAATCTTCTCATAGACAGTCTAGATTGCTCATCCCAAAACATCCAAACGCTTCACAAGAATGAATTCACAACAAGAGCTGGACAAAATCCAGGATTTCTGCCTCATGGAAAATTTTAGTGTTTCCAATTGGTTTCATTGTGCTTTGAAATGAAAACACACTTTTGAAACGTCTGTAATCTCAGAATTGAAAGAATGAATTTTACAGTTCTGCCAGGGGTAAAATACAACTCCCCAGGGCAGTATTCAGCTGCTATAACACTGAGACTGGCTGTAATCACCTGCTCGTTCACTATGTGCCTTTAAGTTTCAGCAAAAAAGCTTCGTGTGAGGCATGAATTTCATGCAAAAAAATTGGATGTGATCATGCAGCTGAGGACTTGCTGACAACAATATCCAGAATGCTATTTAAAGCAACTTTCAAATGAATTTCCTGAAGTTTTCTTTTTAAACACACCACAAAAGTAATAGATTCTATCATGTTGTGTTATTTTAGAAGTGGAATGGCTCATCTGCAAAGCTGAGGTGTTTGGAGCCATCGCAAAGATCTTTGCCACTTGAGGTAACGAAGTAGCTGACAGCCATAACAGATTGTCACTGTACTGGTAGACCAGCACAAGCAAGTCTGGAAATTAACTGAAACACTGAAAGAAAGGGTGAGGACGTGGAATTCTCTCTGGAAGGTCCTTTGCCATTGCTGGCAACAGCAAACTGGAGAAATGAAGGTACATCCTGTTCCACTCTGAGTTCTGGAGGTCTGTTCTCTAATGGCAAGACTGTTCTACCAGTTTCCCCTGCATCATCTGTCAGGCATCTGTCCTTCCCTTCCTTCTGCTCTCCCCAGCTTCTTGCTGCATTCTGATTTAGCCAGCCTCATTCTCTTTTGGTAGCTAAACACCAGGAAAAAAAAAAAAAAAAATCCTAAATCTTAAGCAGCTTTTTCTGTAGAAAGCAAAACACACTCTGAGAGAAAGGTATCACCAAGCCATCACCAAGTTTCACTTTAAAACCTTCCACAGAGAGATGCACAGGACTTCTCACATTACAAACCTATGCATTTTTTCAGACTCTTCAGTGAAAATTACTGAATCTCTTCACCCTGACTTTTCTCAATAAATTACCACAAAATGGATGCACAGCATAATGTGAGAATGTAACCTGAGGACTTATGTATTGAGCAAAATCAAATTATTTCTGACATATATTATCTCTGACAACTGACAGTTGTAGATGCTTGCGTAAGGAACAGGGATTATAAAGTCACGCTTTTCCTGGCAGAACTTTCCAGCAATCACCTGTTCTGTGATCTTCCGAGCAGGAGGTTTCAGCTGGACCAATTATGTTTAATTTGAACATGTAATTTTACCTAATCACTTCTTGGAACCCATTTATACTTCTGGCCTGTAGCAATGAGTTCCACAATTTGTCTGTGCATTGGCCAAACATGTACTGTCTTTTGCCTTTTTTCAAACTTGCTACCTGATCATTTCTGTGCTGCCTATTAATATGTGTATTATGAAAAACATTGTCCCTATTCACCTTCCCTCAACACTTCTACTTTCACAGAGCACTAGCACACCCTCTGCCACTTCTTTTCGAAGCTGAAGAGTCAGTCTCTATTTGTATGTAATCATCTCCTTGTCATCTTTTTCTATGGCATTTTTGTTACTGGTTTTACGACGGTGTCTTTTCCTTAAGTGTTCGAGATGTGGCTGCATCATAGATTTACACAAACCTATGATACTGTCTTGTCCTCAGTTCCTTCCTTTACAATAATTAACATTCAATTGGCCTCGCTGCTGCTGAGCACTGACTTAACCTTATCAGAAACATATTCATCCTGACTTTAAATGTTCCCCCTGCAATATAATTATTAATTTGATGCTCCTCATTCTGTATATGTATTTACAGTTACGTTCCCCTGCATATACTCATTTAACCTACCTTGGGATTACCCTGGTTTTAGTTCTTGCACAATCTTTTGCTGTGACTTTCACAGTTGACTGTCCTGAATAATTCTGTACAGTTTGCTTCTTCTGTCACCTTTTTTTAATCAAATCACTGCTGACTGTGCTGAACAGAACAGGTTTTGACAAAGGACTTGGGGGAATCCACCAGTAACAGCTCTCAATTATGAAAACTATTTCTTGTATTTTGAGGAGTTGCTAGCTCAAGAGTAGCCCTTCTGTCTTCCTTCACATCAGCTTTATTTCTCCAGATAGCTTTAATTTAGGTCCCGGCTGAAAGATTTTCAGAAAGCTAAAAGCTGGATAATCTTGCTCCACATGCCTGTTGACTTCTCTAAAGAACTCTTAATAGATTTACAACTCTCTTAAGTCTCTGTGGTGGAGCAAACTGGCCTGAGAAATGGCTTCCTAAATCCTTCCAAGACTTTTGATTCTTTGATATAGCATGCTCATCCAGGTATCCAACATCTCTATTCTGTAACAGTTTCTATCAACTTACAATTATCTCTTTTGCAGATTTGCAGCTCAAACAACTGCCTGTTTTAAAAAGCCAGCATCGAATTTGTCAGCCTTCATTCTTCTGGTCATACAGATTTAAGCACTGGATTACATACCATTATTAGAGGCTCAGTGATTTCATAGCTTCTGAAGAATATCTGAACAAAGAGCACATGGTCTTAGTGACTTGTCACTGTTCAATTTATCAGTTTGCCTAAAAGCTCCTCCTATTGACTCTCAGTAGGAAACTGTTTGTCAGACACACGTTTCACTCCTGAATGTTCAGCTGTGCCAACTAAAGGCATCGCTGTCTCCACTTACTCCACACCACTTTTCCCAGAGGTCCATGTCCAGTAACCTGCCAGCAAGGCAGTGTGTTTGAGTGCTTCTTAATACGCTCCAGGCAAAAGCAGATGGGTTAAACAGTCTAATTGGCAGTTTAGGTAAATTAACCTGGCTGTTTTCCTGGAGCTAATTAGGAGACATGGAAACAAAATGCTCCATTTGCCAACTGATGGCAATGGTAACCTCTGGCAGGAGATGGGTTTGATAAGCATTGGTGGGCAGTATCTTAAATCAGCACAGAAAAAAGCCAAAAGTCTGGAAGAAAGCAAAGAATGGGGAACCCTTCTGACCTTTTCTGCAACACCTTACATCATCTAATCAGCATCGGTTGGATCGATTTTTATGTGCCTCTTCTACACCACGCTCATTTGTTGTCCCCCTTTCTACCTGCTCCAGCAGGCTTCCTGCTTCTAACAATTTTTCTGAAGTGTTTATACATCTAGTAAGTAGCCCTGTTGTAGGCTTCATCTGATCTTCCTTGATATGATTTTAAATTTAACACATAGGACATGCTTTCCTAGATAAGACTTCAATTTTTTTGAAGTACATCTTCCTATTTTTATAAAACTCATTTCAGTAAGAATGTCTTTGATACCTCATTCACTGTCTTATCTACAGCGTAAGCACTTGGCTATACATCCTCACCTACCAGGAAGAAAATAACTCCTTTAGTTTCACACCATGTACAGGAGTCTCCCAGATCACTGGTGCACTATTCGCCTGAATCCTTCTGGCTGCAGACATCTGCCCACAGTAAAAGAACAGAAACTGGATGCTGTAATCAGGTCACTGAGGCAGACCAGTATTGGTAAAGCTGATGTCACCCACACAGTCACAGCACAGGCTCCTCCCTGCCTTCAGAAGCTTTCTTCCTCCTGTCTCTGGACAGTCATCGCTTTGAAGTTCTGTCTTTCCATTCTAACCAATCTCCTCAACAAATAATGTCAATAAATGGCTATACACTTCTTGCCTCCTAGCTTTGCCTTGGGGAAGCTCAGAGACTCAGAAGTCCTTCTACAAGTATCACACCTCACAGCACATTGCACATACCTACTTCTGCCCAGGGCTGGCTCTCTCCTTGCCCTGAGGGGATGCCCGAGGATGAATTCTCTGGTACAACCTCTGGACTGCCTTTCTGCAGGAAGTGGGACCCCAGCTGCGTACTGGGACAGCTGGTTGAGGCTTCACTCACTACTGAAATATAGAGCGCAAAACAGTTCCTGTTAGCTGTGCAGTGTCTGCTTTAGAAGACAAGACCGAACTGTGTATCTGCCCAGCATCCTTCTCTGCTCTGACCACAAAGCCAAGCAGGAGGAAAGTTCAGGGAACAGAGTCCAGAATAGAAAACAATGGTAAGGGATGCAAAGTGTGATTGCACCAAATTGTTAAGAAACAGTGAGATTCCCCTGACAGATACCAGCCCTCACTCTCCCCAGAGAGCTTGGAAGTTGGTTGTCAGCTTCTCACAACAGCTTTCTTCCAGTCTTAGTTAACATATTACAAGGCAGAAACCCTGTCTGACAGCTCAGCCCTCCCACAACCCCTTCTCACAAGCCAGAGCTGCTAACCTGTCTGCTGAGAAGGCAATGAAGAAAGCCAGAGAGACCTGTGCTCCCTCCTGGTGTCCGGCAGCGATCTCAGCCATGAGATCTGTCTGACCAGCTGCAGAAGCAGTGCACCGAGCGCCCCCTGAAGAAAAGCAGACACAAGTCAAGGAAAACAGCCCCACTCCCTCTTTCTGTCCCGTTTCCACTCGGCAGCTTGGCCATAGCCCCGTTTTGGGAAGCCCTCCCTTCACATCTCCCCTTCCTGAGGGGTCCCGCAGTGCCCAATGCTCCCATCCCCTTTTCACACCAAGGTCTTCTGGCGACATCCCTCCCAGCCAGCGGCACCCGGCCCTTTCTTGCTGGTCCTCACCCAGGTGACTGCCTCCAGCACGGAGTAGCGGGGCACCAGGCCGGGCAGGGGCTGCTGCCTTCCTCCTCGCTCCCGGCCATCCCGGGGCCGTCCATCCTGACAACCGGGCGCCCTAAAACCAGCAGAAAACACCAATACCGTGAAGCCCGAAATCAGCCCTCAGACCCCCCCCCCCCACCCCCCAG